>JAQLOL010000025.1:23446115-23459724 GCA_029783665.1 Naso thynnoides
TGTGTGTGTGTGTGTGTGTGTGTGTGTGTGTGTGTGTGTGTGTGTGTGTGTGTGTGTGTGTGTGTGTGTGTGCGCGGATGATGCAGAGTGCAGGCCGGCAGGCCCAGCCAGCTCTGATTGTTGGCTAATGGCACAAATGCAAATGAGATGGCTGATCTAAAAGGCTTTAACTTCATTTGAATACGCATTATTCCAGCCTTTGTGAGTCTCTCTGTGTACACAATTATGAATGTGACTCTGCATGTGTTCATAAATGTTTGTGTGTCCCTGCTGTTTGACATTATGAGCACTGCCACCCGAATATGTGTTTTTAAAGCTAATTTTGTGTATAGTCACTTCAGATTGGTTTTCAAAAAAGGACAAAGATTCAGGGACCAATGTGCCAGTGGGCCAATATCCTGTGTGTTGTTCCAAATCGGCTGTTTAAACATTGTGAATGAGCTTTTCTGATGACAAGTAAAGAGGGACTGCTCCATGGAGTGTGTGTTTCTTCTGTGCGAGTGTGTGCATGTATGCAAATGTTATTTGTGTGCAACACAGACAAAGTGATTACTTCAGTGGGTGTCTCTTGTTACTGTGTGTTTGTGTTCCAGCAGATGCCAGGCCCATGGGTGGCATATGGCTGAGTGGCAGGGCTATCAAACGGCCAGTGTTGTGTGTGTGTATCTGTGTGTGTGAGTCCATGTGAGTGACTCACCACATGGCTGGGGCCTGAGTTGGATTTGAACGTTCATCCAAATTATTCATCACCTCTGACAAACACGCACACACACAAGCACCTCTATGTTTGGCACAGAGGGCGCTGCGAATTTGTACACAGAGCAGACACTCGGAGCTACTGTACTCATTAGCACAAATTCACACACACATGCACACACAAAAATACACACACGTAGATGTACTAACAAACACAGAAAAAACAAAAATCCTTTCCTGAACAAAAATACACAGCTACTACACACATATTCACATAGACAAATTATTGCACTTTTGTAAAAACAGAAACATACAAAAACACAAAGTCGAGTGTTGTGCTGGTTGCAGTAGGGGTTTGTTACTGCAAGAGTGGCTGCAGCTTTACTAATTTATGATATATCTAAGAGCTATTTTCAGTCCTAACCATTTTGCACAATGTTGAAAGTAAGGCTGTCTGGTGAAAATACACACATCTATCAAGGGGGAATGACTGACAGCTTTAGGCTGCTTTTAGGGGGAGGGTCGAATAACAGCGGCACAGATAGTAGCATGAAAAGAAACAAAGTTTAGATTATTTTCACACATCACATTGGTAAAATGTACAACATTATCCGAACTTTGGAACAGCAATAAATGTGTGCTAAAATATGAGATGTCATCATATGCTTTTTTATTCCTTATGCAGTGAACGGATGTCAATATTTGTACAATAGCTACAGACAAAATATGTCATTCCACTGGCAACAATGTAAGATGGCTTAAGAACTTTAAACGACCCACTGAATCTCTGCGGATTCAAAG
Source organism: Naso thynnoides (assembly GCA_029783665.1). Lineage (NCBI taxonomy): Eukaryota > Metazoa > Chordata > Actinopteri > Acanthuriformes > Acanthuridae > Naso > Naso thynnoides. The sequence continues at coordinate 23,447,613 of JAQLOL010000025.1, forward strand.
CTGCTTTTTATCTGAGCAAATGCTGAGAGACTATAGACAGTAACAACACAGTGCTACATAGAAATCATAATTCAATATGATGACAAATCATTAATCTATAAGAGCATGTAGTCAGAGTCAAGGTGACAGAAAATACAAAACCCTAGGAGGTTCACAATGGGAATTTATCTCTCAACTACTTTGGTGCAACCTCACAATTTTTTTTGCATTCCCTTGTTCCATAAGGTTCATGTGTTGACTCAGTCCAGTTGTAATACACTGTCAGTTTAGTTAAGCACTCTGCACCTAATACAGAAATAAAAGATGACTTTTAATGCTGCATTATGTTTTTATTGCTAATTACTCTGTTTAAAAGGCTCCGACGGTGAACAGCTATCGACTGTATGTGAGCACAGCTGTAGCTGCTCGGCATGGCTCTGGAGGCTGACGCTGTGACTGAGACATGTTACACAAAATTTGAAACCCTGATCGCTAACTGTACATCAGATGTGACAGATGTGTTACTAATACACCACAGGAGTTCAAGTGTACAGCAGCTTCAATACTGTGCAATGCTCATAATCACTGCATGAAGTAATTGTTACTTCAATCAAATAATAATTTGCTACAGCCATAATCATAACAAGTGAAGCACAGCCATAACATACGCTAACAGCAAAGGCAAAAATATGTCATCTATTTGCTATTGTCATAATAATATCTACAGCCTGTCTCCATCAGTCACGGCAGCAGCTGCTAAGAGAGCTGTGTTAACTGCGACGATACTGAGAATTGCCCTTGAGTCAGCCACAGCTGAGGGTTCATCTACCCAATTTTGAGTTTCACTATGTCATAATACATTTCAGTCCATTTCACTAAATACACACACATATATATTTACAGATATGGGTTAAAAAGTTGATTCTTAGATGCATCGCGAGGAAGACATGGAAAATTTAGTATCAACTCAGAAATCTCAAAACGCGACATCCTATAGTGTGCACGTTTATAGTTAGCTTGTAACCCTCAAAAGGCAGTGGATGCAAGCATTTTGATATTCAATGTCTAAATTAGTTATGTCACAAAGCCAGCCAATACATGATTTAACATCATGTATAGAAATAAACAAAAATGGCAAGGAATGCCTCTAAAATAGGTTTGGACATCACCTTGTAGCCTTATGAATCAAAATTAAAATGAATTGTGAGGTGTCTAAGAATTCCCAGCACTAACCATCACCTCTGAAGACAGAAACACACAGGAGCGTGAGGAGTGTTGTAGGGAATACTCTGTTGGGCAAGCTATCTGAAAGCAGTGATTAGAAAGACATACAGGGAGAGTTCATGCATGAAAGAGACTTTGTCTGCAAAACATACAGTATATGTAACCTGTGTGCATGACTGACTTTAAATGCATATAGTGTGGTTTAAAAGAATATCGATGCCTTTTAAATGCCTTGAGAGTCTGTCACTGTGACCTTGTTTGTCTGAACAAATCCATGTTTGCCTCTACTCACATCTGTTAATGGGCATAAAAACATATCAGCATGCATATTGGCCTGTGGTGAACTTGATATATAAACAAGCTTACTGTATGTACCCAATAAAAGCCGATGGCAGTTTTGTCAACTCCATAGCCTGCTAATGGGCACATGCTGTCACGCTCTAATGTCAACAGGCATTTACCCATAAACAGGTCAAACAAGTGAAAATGACTCCATGCTACATTAGATTAATTAACCAACCTATGTCCTCCATGAGTCCTCCACACAGTTATCAATTCAATCCATACTTGCCGGCAAAGGTTATTCACTCATATATGGTACATTAGATACATAAACAACTTGTGTCCTCAGTAAAGGCTCCGGGCTTTCTTCGCACAACTCTGCAAAGTGTTATTTACTCATAAAAAAAGATATCATATCATATAACATCCAAACAAGCTGGTGCAGCTGACTTCTTCTAAGAAAACAAACAATATTAAAGAAAAAACACGTGAACGAACATATGCAAAACACATGGGCTCTAAAAGCGCCTATGGCATATCCCTGTGAGGATTATCAGGTAGAATTTTAATGTTGGCACTGTTCTGGGCCAAAAGGAACAATAAATAAATGAAAAGGAACATATGCTTGTTATTTAATACAATTATTAAGTATTTGCAAACACTGAAACATTTTCCACAGTGTGTTATGAAACTATTACAACAGAGAGAACAATACAATCTAAAGAATGGGACAGGCAGTTGGTTGCAAAAAATAGATCAGAAAACAAAAAACAGCACTGTAATTATAAATACTATCTACATCAATGTAATCTAAATGCGAATGTAGTGAATAACTCATATGTAAGCTGCACAGACAAATGGTCTGGTACATCACTATATACTATATAGTGCAGTATATCCATAAATCTATGTATCGCACAGGGGAATCAGTTTGTATGTTCTGTTAAGTGCAACAATATACAACCAGTAGAGAAAAGTGGGCCAGAAGTTCAACAACAGTTTAGCGATAATGCAATAACACAGCTATGCCTTAATATATGATGCATTAAAGAAATGAGTCACATATCCTCAACAAAAGCCTCAAGCGCTGGTTGTCAATTTACTCCCAGCCAGCAAACTAAGGTTATTTACATTTTATATGTGCTACATTGGCTACACAAACTTGGCCCAGCAGAAGCCCAAAAGCACAGTTATCGCCTCCTTGCCTTCTCTGAGTTGTCGTACAGCGAGTGCCAGATGTGTAAAGGGTTACACACACTTATCAAAGGACACAGAGATATCCTATAGTCTATACTCTTTTTGCCAACGGGGAATTAAATGCACTCATTGTGTCTTGGCTTAACTTTAGCTGGAGGACTTGTTGTCACTACATGTGTTGTCCTGATGAAAAAACACTCTGAAAACAATGTGATTACGATGTGGCCTTGCAGTGACTTGCACACACAACGCCTCGGAGTACAGCAGTCAAAACACACTAAGTAGTCTCACAAATGTCTATGAAAAGGCATGCCTGTGTGTCCAAGGCATATCAAGCACACGCACAGTGGAACAGACAAACACACTCACACACACACACACACACACACACACACACACACACACAGATTCCCACACAAAATCCAAAACAAAGAGGGGTTAAAAAGACACACAGAAAAAGATGCACATACATCTCCAGATACGCACACACAAAGAGCTGAAGGGATACTTTGACTTAATTTGTTTATGCTGGAGTTCCTGGAAAAGATTGTGCTCAAGGCAGCACATCATTTCTGCATGAGAGGAGATGACTGAAACTGGTCTGCCTCTCTCTTTATTTCTGTCTTTTCTCTCTTTTGTTTTTTTCTTTTGTCATTCTCAGTCTATCACACAGGCCTGCTCACAACATTAAATGTAGCCTCTGTTTATCTTGCTCCCTTTTATTTTTACATCTCTCTGGCCCTCCTGATAAATGAGTCATTAAATCTCTGAGGAGGTGCGAGGTCTATGAGAGAAATGGTGAGGACATACACACTCACACACACGGACATGTTTTAAGCTACACAGAGACTGTACATAGAAATAAAAGCAAATCATTTGTAGGAATTGAGGCCAACTACCATGGGAATCGCCAGTATACAGACCAATTCAGCAATGTTTCAGTGACAGCACTCAAATGTTTGGGTCAGGAGGAGGTCACTGAAGCAGCAAAGGGAGCCACCATGACCTGTGGGATTGTGGCCCGTTAAACCAACACTGAATATAACATACTGCTAAATGTGTGTCTTTTAATAGACATGGTGTTGCCCAGTTTTTTTCCTCTAAATGGAAAGTCTTCATTGGACTATATCCTTCTTTCTTTTCACAGATGACTATTTTTTTTTAAATCACAGGATGTTTTTCATTGGAGAGCACAGTCATTTTATGCTCCTTTTTTTTATCCCTTCAATCCTCTGTGCAAAAATATACAGTAAAAAAGAAACCTAAGGCCTGTGAAATGAACAAAATCTTATTCACTGTAGCGCTTCTACCTTGTTACATAATTTCTCCAAAATTTGATATCTAGTTTCTTTATCACCTGTGAGGCACATTCAGAATTTGTCAAGTGTTCTATACAGTATGGAAAATTTACAACATCCAAACCATCATTTGAAAGAACTTCAAACAAAGAGCGGCGGGGTGGGACCCACACAGGTGGGCAATAAGCGTTTAATGCTTCCTGCTTTCTTTCCACAGAAGTATCATGTCATCAAGTTGTCTTACAATCCCTCAGGGTTCTGCTCCTTCCTTTCAAAGCCAAATGTATTTTACAGTATGACAGAAACACAAGTGACTGACAGAGATGAGAGCAAGAGAGACCAGAGAAAGAGCGAGAGAAATTCCAGGTCATTTTAATTTAAAATAGGTGCATGGGTCTGATACGCTTCTGATTGTTGGTTTATGCAAATTATGTAAATGCATCATAAATGACTATGCTAATTATGTAAAGAGGTAGTAACCTGAGGGAGGAAAATGTGGAAAGAGAACCCACAGTGTTGTTCTGAATGACCAGGAAATTAGTTTATTTACAGAAAGGGACAGTCTGTTTCTCCCCAATAAAATGACTATTTAGTATGAGGAAGTTTAGACAATAACTAAATTCATATTCACTTTTTTTTTTTTTTTTAAATAAAGATATTGTGTATGAGCAACAGAGCACCTTATAATTAGAGGACAAGATTCACAGTATGGCTTTACAGTACTTATTTACTGCTGTAAAAAAGTAATTTGAATCGTATAAACAGGTACAGTTAAAACACACAACACACACACACACACACACACACACACACAAACGCTACATGGGGATCAACAAGGTTGACCAGTTACATTTTGAGATCGGAGCCAAAAGAAAACAAGCTAGAAAAAGTTAAGTGTTAAAACCTTTAAATGTCGTGTGAAACTAAAGCACAGAGTTGGATTTAAGTATTCAAATGATTTGCTGTAACCAATCTCTTCAATAGCCTGTGCTAATAAGATTTTTTTCAATTAATATCTTAATACCAACATGTGAAAAAATAATTAAATAAATAAACATACAAAAAAAAACCCAAAAAACCAACCTTGAGCTAAAACCAAACTTCATTACTGTGAAACACTATAAGTGTTGATTGAATGAATGAAAACTCATCGAATGACAGACAAATTAAGCACCAATATTAAAGCCTCACTCATCTGTTTTCTTATTTGTTTGGGTTTTTTTGCAGGCATTAAATACAACCACAGATGAACCGCTGTGGTTGAAAGAAAAGAGAAAATCCTTTATTCTTTTTGCTGTTTAATAGGTTTAAGTCCACTTTTTACTGGTAGTACTTCAGACAACTTCTTTAACAAGTCAGGGCTATAATATATCAATTATCACAGACATAAGCAGAAGCAAAGGGCAAAGAAAAAAAGGAAGGATGTAAAAAGATGAGGAAAGTGAGGACATGATGTGACAGCAAGAAACAGACTGATAAAGATGAGACAATGCAGGAAAGAATCAGAGTTTTCAATCAGCAAGACAGCAAAGTCTCTTCATCCAGTCATACAAAATAAACAGACCTCTGAAGGTGAGGAATCAGAAATGTACGATGATGGGAAGAATGACACTGCTAAGAAATTTAAAAAAAACAAAACATTAAGATCCTCAGCTGTAATAACTGGGTTACAGCAAAGTTTAACATCTTGGCAAGTCTGTGGAGAAAACTTTCTCAGCTCTCTTCAGACTGATCGGCCCATCTGTTTCACACAACATATATCCTGTGTCTCTTTTCACCACAGCATGTGTTATTGCCACACACTGCCTATACATCTCTTTAACACAAGCTGTGTTGACTGTTGTTGAGTTTTAGCACTATGCAGTCATGCAGTTCAACACTACAATTGTAAAGACATTACACACTAACTAAAAGGAACACATTACACAACACATCCAAACAACTAAACATCTGAGTTTGACAAAATGTTTATTACATCAGAAAATAAAGCAAGTGAATTGATTTTTTGTTCAACTTTACACTTCTCCCCTATATCCTATGCAAAAGAACACCTGAAAATTTTATTTAGAATTACTTGAGTTTAAAAAGCATTATAAACTAACATCAGGAGGTTCTTCAAGGCAGTAGGGAATTTATTTTCAACATGAAATACTGCTTAGTCCCAAAAAGACTTGAACAGGTTCTAGGTGAGTATTGCTACACCGTAGTTCATTGTATTCCCATGGCTTGTTTGCCAGAGCTTTTCCATCCCTGCCTCACCCAACGATGCCTGTTAATTACAGCTATTTATTAGCCCCAAACAGACAATTAACAACCCTTCATCACAACAAGCAAAAACACTAATCTATACTTAACACATTGAGAGATGACTCCACCAAAGACTGAAGAAAAATGAGGGGCAAAGATGTGAATAGGTGTCAAATTTTGAAAAGGGTCTTTGTTGTCTTTCCTCCTTGTCGATACCATAAATATTCAATGTATTGTTGTGATTGTTTTTCCTTGGGTGTTTGTATTTTTTCTTTTGTCTCAATTTCTCCTCTTCAATACATGAAAGCCCTAGCTGTTTTTCCATTTTAGCTCTCAGTGATTCTCTAATTTATTCTCCAAATCCATGGAGGGTGTTTTCAGCGAGCATTGAGTAATGATGCTGGTCTCTTCATATCTCTCTTACAGCAGTGCAACACTCAGAAAATGAGATTAATCAAACATATACAGCAAAGTGCAGAGAACAAGCTATTTCAACCGCAAAATTGAACCTAAAGGGGAAAAATCAATCCACAATCAAAAGGTTGATGAGCAAATAAAAATGTCCTGATTACGCAAGTTTTGAAAAAATAAAATAAAATAAAAGAAGAAGAAGAAGAAGAAGCAGATTGGAATTTCTCAGACAGTTTAGAGAACCAAAACTTCCTGAAAAACTATATGATAAAAGGAACATGCACACTGTCGCCAAAACAAATTCCTATGTGTCTACACAAATGGCAAATAAATGATTCTGATTCTGAAATAAATAATTCTGATAAAAATAAGTCAGAACATCATCATCCAACCATTGTTTTAAATTTTAACCACTGATAAAGACTTGTTAAGTTTGACAATAAAATCAAAAATCTCACAAAGAAGTAACATTAATACACAGTTAATAGTTTTGACAATCACAATCAATCTTTCAAACTCGTGACTTAATCACTTAGTCACTAGACAAAAATATCTGATTTCCAATAGTAAAGCAGTTTTGTCATTTAAGTTCCAGTATCTTTGACTGCAATTTTATGTTTGCACTTGCACCATAAATGTTGTTGTGTACAAATAAAACTAGATTATTGATTAGATGTCAACAGCAGATTTATAGTTCTGCAGTAGTGTTGGTGATACATCTAAACCATGGAAGCAGTTCTGGCGTTGAGTTGTTTTTTGTTTTTGTTTTTTTCAAAGTAGATTACTTTCTCTTTTTCAGAGTAATAACATCCTCATTGAAAAGCATTTGGAACTTTAAATTAATTAAACAGCATTCAAAAAATTGACAGCAATTACTGATAGATACAACATTTCAGAACAAAAAATATCTCTGAGACCTCTAAAAAGTCAAGGGAACTGAGACGAGAAATTTTAAAAAAGACTGGTTACAGCTCCTTCCGCTTAAGAAGGCAACAGCAGCAGCTTTTGTTCTGCCGCACCCCCCAGCCCCACCACAAACACCTGCAGTATATTGACATTATTTTGAACCAAATATGAGTCTTTTGTGTAAGAATCAATCACATCCAATAAAACATCCAACAAAGGGTTGAAACCAAGGATTCCACATGCTAACAACCCAAAGAAATTTCAACTAACTATGGATAAAAAGAAAAACTTTTTTTTTTTCAAAGATGACAGGATGTGACAACTTGGGAATAATACTTGTCACAAAAACACATACAAAGAAGATAACAAGGCTAAAAGCACAATAAAAAACTGTTTCTTACTGCCTTTATATAAACTCTAAATTCTTTCTTCCCTTCACACACAGACACACACACAGACACACACACACACACACACACAGACACACACACACACACAGACACACACACACACACACAAACACACAGACACGATGCCTGCAGTCAGTTAATGTATCACTTTCCCCCCTTGCTGTGCCCCAGTTTTTGTAACTCAGTTATAATGAGAAAAAAGCCTTTACAGTAGTGATTCCGCATTTGGCCCTTTACACACAGCTCATTTACAGGGCCATGTGAGCACTGTGTGTGCGTGTGTTTGCTTTCTATCTAAAAACATGTGTGGGTATGAGTGTAAAGTCATTATTTCCCAAGTTTTCCACAATGTGTACGAGTACACAAGAAGCAATTTGGTATTTCTGATTGAAATTCTGTTAATTGGTGACCTGGGTCCTATATTTGGTATATTATTTCATTAATTAAAGCAAAGCAAACAAACAAACAAAAACAATGCCATAAAAGCATAACTGGCATAAGTTGGCATAACTGATCCTGATGACATGCAGCACTTATTTGTCACAAACCAACAGACTTAAAAAATAAGAGTAAATTTCCAAAGGTCCCCACCTCTAATAAATTTCTGACAGACTCCAAAGTTTAAACTTGTTCTTGAACACCCAGTTCTAATATAAACACACTAGACCCATTAAGTCTGACTGATGTTTTTCTCTTCTCTGGTAGTTTCCACACAGATGAAGAGATAGATGCGTCCACCACACTGACACTAAGACCTCTTTTATACGTGGCATAAAAATGTGTTTTTTGTGATCGGACTGCAATCGGATAGCGCTTGATCACATGAAAGTACAAGTGTAAATGCATCTGAAATGCCCTAAGGAGGGACTGTGATTCAATCTGCCAAATAACCTTCAAATGTGGTCAGGGACACATTCTGACCACATTGGACACAAGTGTAAAAGCAAATACATCTCCAGTCTACATACAACTCAGTGGGGGGAAACATGTAATCAACCCATTGCTAAGCCTAGCCCCTCTGTCAACGTCTGTCAAGCTGTCGGAGCTTGCAATGCAGCAGCAAAAAGAAAGTTTATCTTCTGAACATAAAGATACATGCTAAAGCCTGAAGATCAAGGTGTAGAGGCTTCTACTTGTGTTTCACTCCATTCATAAAACAAGTCAAAACTCTCAATAAAATAAAAATAAAAATATAATAAAAGTGTCAATATTAAAAGTGCCCCAGACACAACATTTAACCATGAGCAGCTTGAAATCCACAACTGCAACTGAGCGGCAGGGAGGAAACCTCAGCACCTGGAGGAAATCCACGCAGACATGGGGAGAACTTGCAAACTCCACACAGCTCTTGATGTTAAACGAGTGGACCTGGATTCAAACCTAGAACCTTCTTGCTGTGAGGCAACAGTGCTAACATCTAATCCACTGTGCTGCCCATGCTGAGATGCATTTTAATACCAGGTCTAAATCTATGTGATCAAGTTCTATCCGACTGCAATCCGATCACAAAAAACGCATTGAAGGTCAGGTGTAAATGGGATCTTAACTTCTATCTTGGTAAAAATCACGGTGTGGGGTTTAACAACTCAAAAAAGTCACTGGCATTGAAGGAAGCACGTCTCTGAAAAAAAGCATATTTGTCAGGAATAGAGACATATGAATGAATCATTTCCCCACTGATAAACACAACGAATTAATCGAAAAACATAATGTGGGTTCTGTTTTAAAATAATAACTGGCACTGACTAAAAGACAAATTTAACAACAAAACTGACTTATTCTTTTCCTTCTCAAAAGTGCACCAATTGGTAGGCAAGAACATGAAATAAGCAGACATGCCCCAAATGAGTAAGGTAAAGCAGTATGGGGGGAAAAGAGACACTTAGCTTATGGAGTTGTGTTTCCTTTAAAGTTTTAAGACCTTTTGGACCTAAGTTCAGGCAGAGTTATTTTTGAAATAATGTCCCCCCCTAAAAATCTTGTCAGTGTAGAACCTGTAATCATGCATTGTTCAAGATTAGAGCTCTGCAACTACCGAGTAAAATCAATAAGTAAGTGCAAGATTTCAAACTGTGTTAACATGTGATTTACAATTGACGATAAGCTCTCCGCTGACTGTTAAATGAGAAGCTAAAGTAGCTAACAAAAGGCACTGGTGTAGTGTCAATCTATCAAGGCAAAGTGAATTAATCCCACAGGAACCGGCTGAGTTAGTCTTCTGTCTTGACAAACTGTGTGTGACTGTGACTGTGTGGTACTGCGATAAGCTAAGATTTAAATGAGGGAGGTGGTTGCAAAGGCCAATCTTTACACATGAACAACATCCAGACACTAAATAAGGAGCTCTTTAACTAGATCTCTCCCTCTACCTCTTTTGGTTTGTTTGTATGGTAAATAAAGGGCATTTCTGTTTTAGTTAGAAGGGTTGGGCTTTCTAGACTGATCATAGAATGAAATGCAGATGAATTGAGATCCCTAGGCGGCATGAGTGTAAGAAAGTAAGGCAAAAAGGTGGAAGGAAAGAGAGAAAAGTTCAACAAAGGTTTAGTGTGTAACCTGAAACCATGCTTCTGAATTTCCATATAGATTGTAGTGACTTTTTTTGAATCCTGCTTCTAAAATCTCTAATGACAGGTTATGTTAAGCAATCAGACACAGACAAACAATTACTAGGGCTGATGAGCCTGCATACATGCATATATAAAAACACATACATTAAAACATTGGCACGCTCACACACGCTCAGGTTCAGTGATAGTCGAAATATTGAAACACTCACACAACTTTGGCAAACACAAACATACTGTCCATGCACAAAGGCAGATACATAAAGACAAACAGAGAGACACACAGTGTTCATGTTGTGTATAATCAACTGTGATGAGGCTTAGATGTGATGGCAAGACTCCATCCACCTCAGAATGGCCCTCCCTTTTAACAGACTGGACAATCGGGGACTAGGAGGAATTGTATTTTCAAGCAGTAATCAGTGTAGATAAGGTTATGAAAGTTCCACCTGGCCCTAGTATGCATTCCCAGACCGAACAGACAACAAATAAAAAAACAAACAAAACACCTTTTTCATGAATTATCATAAAAACCCTCATTACATACGTTATCAATGGACTAAAAAGGCTCTAACAACTGACCCGCCTGCTTCCTGTAAATATAACGAGCAGTGAAGTGAGAAAAACCCAACACGGACAAAAATTTCCCTTAGTACTGATAGATGCTGGTGTGAAAAGTTCCTTTCAATAAGATGCCATCACAGTAGAAAAATATCGACATGTCTTCTTGTTTCATGTACTGCATATACTGCAACACTGTGGAACATTGCAAATTTCTCAATGAACAAATGTACATTTTCGCACCTTAGTCACTTTAGTTGTCCTTCCCCACATTTTCTGAAGAAACATAAGATTATAAACATTATCTTAGGGCAGTACAGTATAAGGCTGATTTGCTGTAAAGATGAGAGAGAGGACCCACTTAACCAGCGAAGCAGCTGGAAAAGGTAACACACATGTATACCTTCTCAAATGAGCCTGACTGAATGAGAGGCCTATTGGCGAATCAAGAAGCATTCACACTCCTGTATAAGAAACCATTTAGCCACACAAGCCCTTGTACCTCTTCCTCATTCATTTCTCTGTCCCTTTACCTCTCCCTCCCCCTACACACTCCCTCCCACCACCCCTCCATTCAGATGTCAGTCACGTTGCATGCTGTTAAAAGAGGTAGCTGCAAACCCGTGGTTTCTTGTGGCCTACTGCTGTGTATACTATGTGTGTGTGTGTATAAGTGTGAGTGTGTGAACAAGCTGATTGTGAATAACTCACAGACCGACGCCTTTGGCCCAACAAATGATAGCAATCAACAAGCCATTACAGCATAGCACACTTTGTGTCACTTTGAGAAAGACAGAGGGTGAGGAAGAGAGAGAGTGTGTGAAGGAGCAGATATTTTTTTGAAATTTATTATAAAATAGGAAAAGGTGTTTTTTTTTCCCAACAAGCAAGTTAACTGTGGGATGATGATTTAAAAATAAAATAAAAATCTTTCTGGGTCATCTCCATTTCTGACTCTTTAGTGGGTGAAACTTTCAGTTCATACAACAACAACAACAACAACAACAACAAAAATTACTCTTTTTTTTTT
>JAQLOL010000025.1:23460477-23476108 GCA_029783665.1 Naso thynnoides
GGGTGAAACTTTCAGTTCATACAACAACAACAACAACAACAACAAAAATTACTCTTTTTTTTTTTTTTCTTTCCATTTTCCTTTTTGGCAACACAACCTTGGAACCATGCAAGGCAGACACAAAGATTTGGCTGAGTGCTCCCTAATGTTCCATTACTGTGACTTGGTTAAATGGCTGTTTCCATGTCCGCATAAAGCAAAGCTCATATTTCTACAATTTTCGCATTATAAATTGTATACTGAAGTTAGAAGTCTTTTTGGTTGAACAGGAGCGTCTGCTTTTGAGCAGGAAAGTGACTCTAGTCAAGTGGATTTTGTTTTGTTAAGGTTCAGCATTTGTCATGTCATAGCTAACACAAATAGCAGCTCATTAATGTACAAAACTTGCCAGTTCCTCAGTGACCATTCTGCACTTTCTCTGTAGAGAGAAATGTGTCCGTGTAAATGAACATACAAAATTTTACATTTGAATTTCATTGTGATTTACATCTCAGCAGCTTTCACAATCAACAGCTGAATCGATTTTGCGATTACCGTATGTGGCGTTTACAGAGTAGTTTAAGCATTTAATTCTCAGTGCAGCCTTTCTTTCAGCCTAAAGCAATATATTACTACAGAGGTGCCATTGGTTAAGCATCCACACTCACTGCAACTCTATAATTATGCTGAATGTTTGCAGACAGAATTGGTAAAGAGTAAAGCAGGTCACCAAGCCTGACATGTCTGATTTAAAAGAAGAACATTACAACACACCGGCTCAATAAAATTTTGTTGCAACTCTTAAGAACTTTATGCTAAGAGAATAGTTTAGTGTATGTATGTAATGTAGATGCAGGGTTAGGGTCAAGAACAAATGTAAGGAAGCTATAACATGCTATTGCATAAATTAGAACAATAAAGAACCTGGACATATATCAAAGGCAAATGTTTGTTTGGCACCAAACAAACTATGTAATTATGGAGGCCCACATGCGTTTTTGTACTTTTGTGGGGCCATGGGTGTGTAAGTCCCTGTTGTGTAACCTTGACAGATTGAGAGCATGTCTACAAGGCTACAGTGCTGCACTACACAGCAGCAGAAGGAAATCATGTCTCTGGCAAGCGGCATTGCAGTGTGGGTGGAATATCAGTGTACACACATGCACACACAGAGGTCTCATTCCATTTGTTCCATTTCTGATGCCTTTGATCAAACAGAAAGCGCAACATTACCCAGCACACCAGGATTAGTATACAGTGCGTACCTTTGCCTACCTGAAGTCACGAAGGAATCTCTTTCACAGCCAGTTTCTTTGGTCTATTAGCTTTGTCATAGAAAAGTCCTCTTAATATTCACTGGACACACATCAGGTCACAGACCTGCTTTGGATGAAAACATCTAAGGAAAAAATTGCCAGCAAATCCCAGACAAGTGACCAGTTCTGAAACTAACAGAGGAAATATACATACAGCACACATTACTATACAGCATTTTTAGAGCTTATAGTCTAAACAGATGGCTGTGTTTTGCTCTGTGCTAGCAACATGTGGCTCCACAATGCTGGTGTTTTGGACTATTTAGGTTTTCCATATATACAACCTACATCATATATACAATATAAAATACACAAAGCAAAAAAATCACAGTCCTTTAGGACGAATCAAAACAAGACAGGAAAACAAGACAAAACAAAACGAAACATACAACAACTCACATTTTCTCCCTGGAATTTTAAACAAATGAGCTCTACCTCAGAATCTTCATATCTGTCAAATTTGACTTCAGTTCCAAAATTCATGTTTTTCTGCTTTTAGGTAAGTCCACATTTTTATGTACTTATTGCTTGTAGTAGCTCTCCTAATATTATTTCAAAAATATTTTATTTGTGTGAATGATAACCAATGCTCTGTGTCAAACCAAATCTTCTGAATTTTGCAACAACCCCAAATTTGTTTAACAGCAATTTTTCTTGGACATAAAACCTCTTGGTAAATTCCAATACTCCCTTCATCTTCAGTTGATGACTTGATTCAATTGGTTTTAAATACTATATACGTTCTAGGTTGTAACAAAGTGTCTATGGAATGTGATTTCTACAGGCTTGTGTAAACATGAGCTGTTACTTTATTTTCAGTTTCTTAACTTAATATAATTTCCTTAGATTGCTTGGTTGTCCAAATCAAAAGTTTGGATTTGCCTTTAGAGTTACATAAACTGCATCTGTTAGACCAAATCAGCTCTGCAAATCACTCAAAGGAATAAATATGTGCCCGTTCATAAGGCATTAAGTTTCTATCCCTCAAGTCCTGCACACAAAAAACTCCTGGCATTCAAAAGTTGCAGTTTAGTTAATGCGAGAATCTGCTCTTCTCAGATTCTAGCATCTGGCGACGACACGGGAGACACCGCATTTGTTTCCAAAGTTCTGTGATGAAACCATCACCTCCACTTAAAAAAAATGAAAGAAAAACAAAAGAAGCTGCGTGTTTAATACAGACGTTAAGGGAAACTGTCATAGTTTTGTATGGAGTAATTGAACAGTTTGAGTATTGCTTTACATAAACAAGTTACTACAGCCATTCTAGGAGAGGAAGAGGAAGCAAAAGAAAACATGAGGAAGAAAAGCACAAGTTTTTTCATTCATAGTGTTAATTGGAGAATGAAAGCAGACAGAACCAGATCTAACTTTCATTTATCCACCTAGAGCATACTCGTTGCTATTCAGAACTGCATGGTGAAAGAGTTCAAACCAATCTAAATGTGCCATTATTCTGTAGCCTTTATATCAACATTTACGATGAGGCGAAAACATCTATTGACAGTTCAAGCTTGTACGATTTCTTCCAGTTCATAAAGACTGCTTAGTAGACATCACATCTTTTCCTTTTTCTTTGCTGAGAAGGAAATAATTTCTTTACAACCTTAAAATCATTCCAGACTATTTTAAGAGCTGGTCTGTCCTTTAGTTACCACACTTGTAATAATAAAATAATCTACTTCCTCAGTCACGGAACAGTTTGCTGATATGCCGTATTCATTCTACAAATTTAAAAGAAACACCCCACCTATTTTTGACATTAGAACCCATTTGGGTATTTCTATCATGAACCTCATACATAGATATTAAAATGTAATTGATCAGTACAGTTTTCAGCCCCTGGATTAAAACTTCTCTATACTTAATGCTGCCTGAACTGATCTGATATTATTTTTTCATAAATGTTTGAGACCAACAGATTGATGAGTGCAGAATTCAAAACAAAGACACCGTCAATTCTTTAAAAAATGCTATTATTGATCATCGAATCACAAGTTGGAAATATTAATATCTATGTATCGTATCTGTTTGCTGCGAAATACAATTTTCTATATTTTTGAAGGTTCTTTAATTTTTGTCTGTAGAACTCTGCTAAAGTTTTCCTTTCTTTCTTTCTTTTCTGTACCTTCAGTATGTTGAGATTAGTCGGGCGGTCCCATCACCTCAAGTTTGTAATGTGAGCTATTAGGATTCTCCTCCTTTACACCGAACGTGATCATTCAGAACCTTCCCAATCGAGTGGAATTATTTTCTATGTTCTTGTCCCGTGACTCAACTTAACTTTCAATGAATCTGCACTCTTTGTTCTACAGCATCAAAACATTGTCTCTATGTTACGCTGAAAAAAGTTTAAACTGTTAATTAAGCCTACATTCTTTTGCATCTACTTGTTCTCTGTTCTCTTTGCCTTTCACATCCCATAATTCAGTGTGTAAGGTGTGTAGCTGCAGCGTGAGAAATGAGAAATGACGACAAGACCGACAGAAGCCAGTATGTGTTGACTTTATACGCTGAAAGAAAAAAATCGATTAGGTTACTGAACACCACCTGGCGCCTGTGTGTGCAGTGCGCAATAGATAACTGCAGAAAGAGGCTTATCATGACTATCAGGAGAAGACAGAAGGTATGTATACATATCAGGTGTACAGGTTATGGGAAATCATTAGCAAGCTTTCTCTCTAGGCCTGATGGAGATGTGCAGAAAAAAAGGGACATGTAAGCGTATGTGGTGCCCCTCACTTTGGATAAGTATCACCTCAGTGCAGTTGTGTGTTAGGGTCAGTAAGAGTATTTATGTCTGCTACTTCTCGCAGTGTGCTAATTACTATAAATACATGCATCAGCAGCTACTCAGCACATCTACTGAAAGTTACAGTGTAGACTCAAGCTGGGATTTATTGCATCTCATAAAAATACATGTGTGTTCAGATTTCCTTTCACGGAGTGTGTGACACAAGCATCCACAGACAAACCTCATATGTTAGTGTCTGAAGGCCCTATAAAAAGATAAGGCCATGTGGGCAAATAGTGACAGGGAGAGAAATGCTTTCCAGAACACAGGCCTATCTCATACAGCAACATTATCCTCTAGAATTCATCCTGAATGATTATTCAAACCTTTCACTTTGATAACAATTTCATTTATTGCTAAGTCCATCCTAATTACCAAATTAGATGCGGCACAATAGTTGCATTTATCGGTATAAAAAAACAAAAGCAACATAATCAACAGAATTTAAAACCTTGAAAGCCTTAAATTTACATAACTTAAGACATTTACAGACATTGTAAGAGCCCCACTGAACCTGGAGACAAAATGTCTTTCACAGAGCAGAGAGACAGACGGGTGGAGAGACAACTAAAGAGAAATAACTGATATTTCTGTTTCTTTTTTCTCTCCTTCTACTGCCTCCTTTTCTTGCCCTGAATAGTCAGTTAATTAACAGAACTAGGAAAAAGAAAAAAAACACGTGGCAAGCAAATGTCAAGTTCGACAAAGATGGAGGTTAGCTTCTCACAACAATGCAAATACACAGCGGCTTATAAAACTAATTCTAAGATATAAAAGTAATTAAAATCACCAAAAGGGAAAAGAGCATAATACAAGTTGTTTAGTTCAGCAACGGGTGGGAAAATATGAAAATAGTGATCTGCTTGGGAGAGAGAGAATTGTTGAGACTAATTAACATTTTTTTCTTTTTCTTCAAATGATGAATAATTATGTCAACTTCTATGAGGCGAACTGGGATTTCAGAATAGCTTAAGGGGGAAAGTTTACTGAGTGTAATTAAGTGTTTTATTTTCTGAAAATGCCTCTTTCTCTTGTTAGTCTTTCATTTGCCACCTCCACCTCCCTCTCCAACTTGCCGTTTTCATTGCTCTCTCTCTTTTTGTGTGTCCTGTGTGGTTGGGCAGGTGCAGTGGGCCATGCTGACAGCCTGTCCCTCCTCTTTTGCCGCAGGGAAAACTGTCACCCCTGTCATTCAGGCCTATGAACACAGCATGGAAAATGTATGTATGTGTCTGTGTGTGTGTGTGCTCTCAGGAGACTATGACAGTGAGAGGTGAGAGGGGCTTTATTTGCTCTGCCAGAAACAACTGAATGCGTGGACACACACACACACTCATTCAGGCACGTTAAGTTTTCCGAGGAGGACGCAAGCATGATGGGAGTTTCAAGACCTCAACCTGCGAGGGCAAAGCCTTCAGGGAGCAAAACTTTACACATGGTGACACAGTGATGCAGCAAAGGGAAAGAGGTATGGTTGTCTAGTTGTTCATACACATACATGCCCACTTTTTCACAGGGGAATAAACTGAAAGGCTGTGCATCACCTCTCTCATTTAATCTCTCTTATGAAGAAACAGGAATAATTACTTTTTGTGCACAAAGATAAAAAGCGCAGCAGAGGCGTATCAGAGCTGCTTACTAATAAATTCCCAATTAAAAAGGGAACAGACGAACAGCAACAACTTAAAAGCTGCAAACAAAGGTAGGGAAAAGTGTCTGTTTTGGATAATCTCATATCCAAATGCATCTGTGTGCATAAACAAAGAAAGAACTGGTAAAAGGCAAGTACGCTCAGAAAGTTGGAGTTCCTCTTAATAGAGTTTAATCATGATTGGAGTCCAGTTTCCACGGATCCAGTTACTGGCTGGCACAGGTTACCTTCTCATTAATCAGACACTAGAATGGTAGAAAATGCAACTATTTGACCCTAAAACTCCGTCCTGGGACCAAAATAGGTTGCAGACCTGTGCATGTCAAAACTACGGCAAACATGTTTTAAGGGTGAGGTACCATCACTCATGAGGGACTCAGGTGGCAAAAAGAGACGAGAAAGAACCTGAACCCCGAAACAGAACACAAGGCTCCACCGTGGCTCAGTGGGTTACACAGCCAAGACCCCAGAGAGTCTGTGTGTGTGCAGTGTCTGTGTCTATGTGCGTGTGTGTTCTGTGCAGGGCATCGCCCCCAGACAAAGTGCCCCGCCAGCTTTCTGCCCACGGTCATTTCACTGCTGATGGATGGGCCTTGTTCAGCACCATCTGGCTATAGGATATTTTGCATTAATCATTGCAAACACTCACATGCACACATACACACACAAACACACTCATACACTGTTTGTCTCTTTAAGATACACACACCAGATGAGTACAATTATCTACATGTAAATAAACACATAAGAGAACATTTATATACAAATGCCAAATGAAGGAAATAAAGAGGAAGAGAGAACATAACTGAAAACAGATAATAGGAAAATAAAGAAATACATATATAATTTTTTTTTTTTATCCTTCAGAGCCCATTTTGTTTGTTTTAGCTCGCCACTTTCCACATTAGTGATTCAGACCTACCCACAGGAGATTAAGAAACATGCTTGGTACAAGAAAAAAACAATTAGTTCATTTAAAAACATTGTTTCATTTGGTTCGTAGCCTGAAGCTACACAGCAATAAAGCCTCACTAAACGCCCACCCCCAATCTGACTCAGTCTATTAATGACCTTTCATACCTACATGAGGATCCGTACAACAAAAATGGTTGTAGAGACACCAGTCTCTCCCTTTCCTCTAAATCTGCGCTCTCTCTCCCTTTATCTGTCCTTCCCATTCTCCTTTGCACACACACACATACACAAACACACACAGTTGTGTCAGTAAACAAATAATATCCTTATATAAACTGTAAGCTGAAAGGCCAGACACCCAAGGGAATTTAATATAAAATGAGGGACATTATCAGACTTCATTTATTTCTATCTACCGGCTATATGGGCTTAAACAAGTTGATTCGCCTCAGCTATGAACATGGGCAAGGACAGGCAGAGCTGCGATTGAACTGGAAGGAAGCATGCTTGACATTAGATTTATTATCATTAAATCATATCTCATGGCTATAATAATGAAAGGGGATTTAATGTTCACATCTGCAAAATCTATGCAAAAGGAATAAGACCTACAGGTACATTGCTGTACATTAAGCTGCACGGTGGATTTACAACAAACTCACTTGACATGTTAAAATATTTATGTATGAACGCTATCAGATACCTTATTGCAGGACGGGATTACTTTTGACCCATTTTATCCACAATATGTAGTGAAATAGGCAAGGTTAACGGAGATTTGACTGTGCTGGGGATTAAAAACCTATGATATCGTGTAGCAGTGATAAATGTGACATATCAGACTTAATGTGCAATTTATATTGCCAACATACAATAGCTGACAATAATGTGTTTTACAGAATGTAAAAAGCTGGATGTAATGTGCTAAATACATATGGAAAAAAATATTATTTTTGTGCAAGTTATAAAACATTGTTCTATTTTTTTTCCTTTATTTTACTCGTACTGTCCTTCAGAAAAGGAATATTTAGAAGGTCTGAGCTCTGACTGTGGCCTTGTTTCATCTTTGATGGACAGGGGCCTCATCAAGAGTCAAGCTGCACGCTGGCTCAGTGTGAATTAAGTAATCTCAGATCCTGAGAGACAGTGCAGTGCCTTGGAAATGGTGCTTCACACAAAGATACTTCACACAAAGTACTTCACACAAAGTATAAACTCTCACCCGCTGTCAGCCCTGTATTTTCACAAATATTCACACAAACGCACACAGAAGGAGTAGATTTTGCTGAAGAAGTAACCATAGAAATTGAACTTGTATATCATAATGACTTGTCACAAAATTTCTTTTTTGTTTTTTGTCCCTTTACGCATGTGTTGTTTTAGGGATGCAGAACTGGTTTGTAATGTGCAGCATGTTCAGATGCATTCTTTTTCCAGCACATTTGCAGCAGCAAAATTTAAATTCTCAAACAATCGAAACCCTAATGAATCAGCATCTAGAAAGAAACAGACAAGACACACACACACATACCAGCTATCAACTAAGTGTTAAGTGATAAATGTGACATTAAGAAGCTCAACAAAGCAGGCTCAATGCAGCTCACTGTAACACAGTTGATTTTAAGAATTCCTTTGGGAATCATACCCAGAAGGAGAGCATGTTCACAAATACTAAACATCTAATTTTAAATGCTAATGTGTTAATGTATTATGAAGATATTCTCTTCTAACTTCCCCTCAATTTCCATTCCCTACTTATGTTAGATATCTGTTTATGCTCTCATTTATGGGCATGTGTGTGCTATTATTAGTGTGTCT
This sequence comes from Naso thynnoides, assembly GCA_029783665.1. Taxonomy (NCBI): domain Eukaryota; kingdom Metazoa; phylum Chordata; class Actinopteri; order Acanthuriformes; family Acanthuridae; genus Naso; species Naso thynnoides. The sequence goes on from JAQLOL010000025.1 coordinate 23,468,951, forward strand.
GGATGTGTGTGTATGTGTTTCCATGTGTGGGAGGCAAAGATCTGTGCCTGCCACCATGAAAACGTGATCTCTCTTATATCCTTTTAATTAGTGTGCAACATATAACAGCAGCACCACAGGCACAAACTCCTCTGGAGGTCTAAACTCTGCAGAAAACTCGGCCAAGCTAAAGCTTTGTTAAATGACAGTGTGACACCTGCAGTACAGCCTTCAATCACACACATGTTCACAACATTCGCTATGCAAGAAGCAGGCAGATGCCCTCCCTTTACACCTTTTAAATATCTGATTCACTGGCGCTATTTACTCGATAACAGCATAAAAACAACATGGGAAACATATGTGGCTGCAAGCTGTCATACACACGGACCAATGACAGTCAAATACGTCCAAATGTAATTTCTCTTTTTCACTGTGGCGGAAAAATGTGGTGACAGCTGTTGTCATGGGGTTGTCACTTTCAGAAGAACATCTTTATATAAGAACTCTCTCTCTCCATCTCTCTCTCTCTCTCTCTCTCTCATACACACACACACACACACACACACAAGCCCACATTATTGTCACAAGGGTCTCTCGTCATCATAAGCATGCCTGAAGAGAGGCATGTTCAGCCTGCTTTCAGATGCTAACCTCATAATGCATGAGCCCATACACATATACAAACACAGAATTACACAGGAGATTTATCTTTGACTTTAGATTTCAATTGCTCATACACACTCTCACCATGTAATCAGGAACAAACACTTGAGCTGTCCTCATTCACTAGATTGCCGTCAAGAGGCGTCCATCTTGAGGAGACAACCAACTCATAATGGCCATAAAGAGCACTGTGACCTACAGCTACTTTTACTGTCAATTGTATTGTTCTGGTCTAGAGGTGAATGAGGCTTAATACTCAGGGCTTGAGTCATTAAGAGACAGAAGACATAATTTACTGTGCTGCAAAAATAAATAAATAAATAAAAAGAAAGAAACAGGACGGATACAGAAATGTAAACCATGGGAAATGACCCAGCAGCACAAACACTAAAATATATCTTACCTTATGGTCATAGGGGTTGTAAGAGTGGAAGAGCTGTGACAGCTCTTTAGTCCTCTGCTTCTTCTGTAGACAATAAAAGAAACAAAAGAATTCAGTGTTTAAAAGCCACTCAAATAATGCAAGAGACCAAAAGGCCATTGTAATTTCACTTAGGTTTAACTGCCGATAGGGGAGTAAATATTCAAAAGCCATTCGTCTAAATGGGGAAAATGTGTAAAACCTGCTTTATATGAAGGATTGATACAAGCATATTAAAGGGTGATGCGGTTGGTGCAAAATGCTCATTCTTTGTCCTTTTTAGGACAATTTGACTGTGACTTCATATGATGTTTGTTGTCTTTCTAAATTTGTTTTGTGTGTAGTGTTGCCATGGATCTGTAAAAGTCATTTGCAGCATGATACAGATCAAATTTTGAGTACCTGTACATTGGTATCAAAGTTTTAAAAAACATAATGAAATGTTCCTGGAAATTTCCTGAAAAGTTAATCATATAACAAAAGCCTTTCTTCAACGTGTCTCCGATGCCCACAATGTTTTGCACAGAACGACAATGTCACTGTGGTCGAGACAGAGGTCGTGCTTGCACTTGTCATATCCCTGTCATGCGCATGTTATCAAGACTAATTAATATCCATCACTGTTCCTCTGAGAGCTCCGATACACACAGCTCCAAAAATAGAAAAACAATACATAGCAGTGATGTTGATATTGAAAAAAATGAATCAATAGGGAACCTTGCCTGCTTTTAGACACTTGTACTGAGGGATTTTAAATTAGTCTCCTGTCTGTAAAACTGATCAAAACATTCATTTCCTTTCATCTTTCATGACCTTTATTTTTTAGCTTCTTATATGCTCTTTATTGTCTTCCACTAGCATTTATATTGCATGTAGCAAAAAATACATGTAAATATGGACATACAGTAACTTTCACTCTTGTTAACTTATTGGGTCACTTGAACAAAAAAATCACCATGACTGAAAACAGCGCCTCCAGTAAGTCATTAAATCTATAAAATACTGGGTGAACATTTACTTGCCCATCAGCTGTGGCAGAAAATATTTCCCTGTTTCTCATTTTATTCCCACTCAAAGTCTGGCCTTAACCTTGCTTGTCCTTAATGTGTAATGAGACGCATGAGCGTAAGACGTGACTGTTTGATGTGTGGCAGTTGTTAATGCAATCAGTTACATGAGGCCGACGCAGTTACAAAGAGTGCTAATTAGCACACTGATTAGGCCATGTCTGGCTAAGGGGGAAGGATATATGGGTATGCTACTGTAGCTTAAGGGAGTATGCAGTCATTGCGATGCTCTACCCTTCCCTCTTCCCCCTGTCTGTCTTTTTCATTGGATGTAAAGGGTTTCAATATCCTTAGGCCTGATCTGTACATATGGAGCAGCAACCTACAAGTCGCTCTGCTATCACACAGGCATCATTATAGCGTGACAGACAGATGTAGCTTCAGGATATGCAAAGGCATCTTAAGGATGTAGAGAAGGAAACTATGGATGTAGAGGAGAAAGAAAAATCTTGAAATGTAAAGTATGTGGGGTAAAGTTGACTAAGATGTAGATAAATGCAAAAGTTAGCATGGCATTACATCACAGGTTCTGCTTAAGTCCTTAGATGGCAAGAGTGAAAAGGCTGAGGCAAGGAAAAAAGTGCCAAACAAAGTGAACAGAGAAGTGAAAAAGAGACAATATGGCAAGAAAAGTAAATGTAGCAAAAACGAGGGGAGGAAGGTGAAATAAAGGTAATAGGTTGGAAGTGTTTAAAGTTGGTGATTGTACTCCTTGCCCTCGGCTAACTACAGTTTCGACTTTGCTGTTCCCTTTCTCCAGTGAGGCCCATCCTTTCATCACTCCACCTCTCATCACTCCTTGCCAGTCTCTCTGTTCCCTCCATCCATGTATACCTTCACTTCTTTTTCTTCCCCCACCGTACAATTCATCCACCTCTTACACCTTCTCTGCTCACCTAAGGCTCTTATGATCCATACAATCCTGTAATCATTGGCCCTGTCCTTCCAGCATCCTCTCATTCTTGTTTTCACCTGATTCACTCTCGCTGTCTCAGCCAAAGGGCTCTCCAGAATCTCCAAATCCTCTTTTCATTCGCTTTCTTTGCCTTTCCTCACACTCCTCGATGTGCTACCTCTCCCTCGCTCCCTGTGTTTTTCTCCAGTGAAAGAATACTCACACCAATCATCCTGTCTCTACTCTCTCACCCATCCTCCTCCTTATAAGTCTGTCCCTCCACAATCTCTCACTCACTCTCTCTGCCTGAAGCACCTTAGGTGAGAGCAATTCTCTCATCATTTCTCCTCAACAACATTCTCTCTCCTTCCTTCATCACTCACCATCACTCTGTATTCAGTGGTGCTCAACTCTGTGAGCGTGTGTGTGTGTGTGTCTTACTGTAGGACAAATGGTACTGCAGGTAAGGATTTCTAAACAACCAATGAGCTCCCAGCTGAATTTATCCAGTTCAAAAGCACACACACACACACACCTGTGAATACATCTAAAACAACACACCCAATTGACTCACACTAACACACTCACAATGAACAATAGTGTGGAAAGATTTGGAATACAAGGAAATTCAGATGGAAACAGAAGGAAAGGAGTCGACAGAAAGAAAAGAAGACAGGGAGAACAAAACAAATTAGAGGTACAAAAAAATGGGAGAAAGAGAGAACTTTTATCTTTTACCATGAATGACAGGGAAAACTAATCTCATTACTTTAATCCTAAAATTATGTGGTTTTATTAAGTAAGGATTCTTCTGAAAGGTAGAAATTTGTGAGACAAACAGTTTAATACCTAGACAAGTGTGGAAAAGCTGGCTGGGAAGTGAATGTTTTCCCACAACAGCTGTTACTGGTGTGCCCTTAAGCAAAAAGCTACAACCCTGCACCTGAGGAACTAATCAGTAGGCAATATCAGAAGGCAGCAATGTGGAGGCAGAAATGTGTTAACTTTGCTAATGAGAAGCGAAACAAGCTCAAAATTGGCCATGCTTTTTTTTTTTTTTATAAAGGTGCTGTACCGTTAACATTTTGAGAGTCAGAGAGGATCTGCCAACCTGGATTACAGGCATTTTAAAGATACAAATAATAACTTTGATGCTCTCTGGTCCTGACGTTATTTTTCATGCAATAATTCCAAATATCCTACTTCATTATAACACAAAAAATTGTTATATTGTGAAAATATAACAGCAACCTACTTCTAATACACCTGAAATCTGTCTAAAAAAAAAAACAGTGCAGCATTTACATAATAAGAGCACCTTGTTAAATGTCAGTGGTTAAGGTAGTCAAGCATTTCCCAGAAAGTCAGTGTTACCTTTCTCGTTTCATTGTATCTTTAATTTTAAGGGCTTTGTTAGCATGCTGCATACTAATGTGACTCTATACAGGTATGTGTGTGTGGATGCATGCATGTGTGGTCCATCAACCAGAGAAGTTAATCTAGCATGCCATCAGGGTTGTGTTACTGGCAAAGCCACTCTGTTTATGTGTGTGTGTGGACCTGTCATCGTGGTGATGATGAACGATGGTTGTTACCATTACATCCATCTGTTGTTGTCGCCAGAGACGGATGCTGCTTCTAACAGGAAGTGACATTACATGGATGTACACACTTGTACTTGAACACAGATTCCAAACATATGCAGGAATGTTGCAGATGGAAGCACACACTGCTCACAGTAACACAACAAACCTACACACTTCATTAGAACACTGATATTCTAGAACTATTTTGGTTGAAGTAGGAATAACTGCAGTGTTGTGAAGTTCTATGGAAAGATATGCAATTCTCGAGTGCTGACTTACCTATGATCTCTTCATGGTCAAAAGCACTATACCGATATCCGATATGCCAATATTTTACAACTCATCTGGCTGATTACTGATACGATACCAATACCTACGTATATTTTTTCCCCACACCCAATTGCTGAGATAATCAAATGCAGGCATAAAACACAAAACCTAAAATTGTTATAAATATATTGTTTGTGCAAACAAAGGAAAATATTTGAACGAACATTAAGTAAAACATGTCATATTTATTTATGACTATTGCTTTTAAACAAAACAAGTAAGATACATCCTACTTAAAACTGGATGATGTTCTCCCTGAGACAGTCATAACAATAATCAAAACCAGGGCAAATTTGGCCTATTTTACAAGTGACAAAGTAAGTAAACAAAACGTCTATCCACATGGAACATGTGAAACATGGCATAAACTCAAGTGTTTAATTAAGGAAACAGCAACCTATTATTTTATCAGTCATTTATCGGCGGATATTGGCCAATATCCGATAATATATTGCGCATCTCTAGATAAAATATTAAGACAAGGAAGTAATTATCCTTAGACTGGCAGCTTTTAAAAAGTAATGATTTAGCAAAAAAAATCACAAGCAAGTGATTAAGGTTATTGCCATGACTCATAGAATTTGAGTGTGAATATTAAAGTATGTGTGCATAGCTGCATATTCTTCAGTATGTTTTAAGTTCTATGACATATATATTCCAAAAACAAAGTGGCATTACATGCAAAGGCTTGTCAATGAGCAATGTCAGGGTTTTAGGTATTTTAGAGGAAATGTGTAATGAGTAATTCTGACTAAAGGCAGTGATAACATTTGAGTGAATTCTATTGGGTCCATATGAGAAAATGTATGCCTGTCACTCACTATGCCCGAGTTCAAGTGTGTTGTGGGGCAAGGTAACAATGATCTTGCCTCAACTTGACTGTATGAGCTTAAGGCTACCTAATATGTGCCTGTTTGTGTAACCCTAATGACAGGCAGATGTTAGTGCTATAGAGCCTGCACCCTTGGTGTGTGTGTTTGCTACTTTCCTCCCAGAAAATCTTCAGGGGTAATCGCTGTGTGGTTGAGTCTGTGTGTGCAAAGAATTAACACTTCCTGAAGCATCAAAATGAAAGTGATCACAATGGTGATGCTGTGTGTGTGTAACTGTTCTCTCTACAGAGGTCACAGCACATACAATGTTCCAGCTAAGGTACCTACTGTAAATTGTTAATATGGAGGGACAAAGACCTAACATTTCAAATAAATTAACACTTATACACAGAGGCCATAATCATGGTAAAACTCCAAAAAATGTGCATTTTAAAAATGTGTTTCAGTGTAGCGGCTTCAGGAAAAACTGTTTTGTCTATTGAGTCAGTATGGTATAAAGCTGAAGTGATGTTACTGACGGAAGTGTAAGATGACTTGAAAAGCAGCTTTAATGTCATTAAAACTTACATTTGATACTGTACATTTGGTAACATGGTATTATATTTGCACACCATCAAATATAACATCTCTTTAGGGATTAGTAAAGTTCCTCCTTAAAAATTGTACACTTATTTGTTGCTTTATTATCCAGCTACAGTACTGAACATCTCTTTTTTCACACCCTGCACAACACTGCTCCTCTCAGCCCTTCCTTTGAGTTTAAATTCTAGATTGATCAGCGTTACTAACAACCTATTCAGTTAAAATAAATAAATACACATATTGAAGCATTTGAATGCAGCATATAAAAACTGGGGTCATTAAAATGCCATGCTTTATCCCTTCCAGTATTAGTGGACTAGCTCCTCATTAATCAAGTTCAGGCTTACCCAGCCCCAGACTGCAACTTAACCATTAACTCAACCTTAATACCTGTTAGACTGCCTTTAGTCGAGTGTTATTATCTCCCCTGATACGTGTGTGAGGGAATAAGTGGGGAAAATCATGCATGTGTGTCCATGTGCGTGTGACTATGCGTGTGTTTGTGTGTGTGTCCAGGCGTAGATAAATGATAGCGGAACTAAAAGATGGAGCAACCAGAGTCTGGCCAGCTGTTTCACTTTGACAGCTGACACACTGGTGCCTTGTGGGTAATGGAGTTTTTAACAGCCTGGGGAAATTAAAAACAGTGTCCCTCTAGGATAGCTAATCCTTCTCTACCACCTTTTTTTTTGGTCTCTGGCAGCTGCTCATTTTCAACTCTTCCTTGCATACCAATAGATATCCAAACACACACATACACACACACACACACACACACCCTCCGCTCTCCAAGTCCATT
>JAQLOL010000025.1:23480901-23491093 GCA_029783665.1 Naso thynnoides
TTTTTGCTACCCCCAACACTTGGTGACCCTCAGGAAAATGAGAAAAGGGTCAAAAATGGCCGGAGTTCTCCTTTAAGTAATCATGTTCATGCAAATAAGAATGATGGGGCTACTTTGAGTAGACTGGACAAAGGAGAATTTCCAAGCTGAGTGCTAGACAAGTGATCTCTACCTGTTATCGAATAAATAAATAAATAACTTCTGTATCAATCCATGAAATCTGAGCGTAATGAACACAATGAGCAAAAAGTAAAAGTTACACTGCAGGGGCCATAGAGAGTATTAGCGGTCATGAGCAACACTGCTGTTAATTTACATTTTCAGATCTACGACAGAAGACTGTGTCCCAAATTATGATGTGGGCAAAAGGTCAAGAAATTGCAGGAGGCACTACTATCGATACGCTCAATCTGTGTTTCGCACATATTCACTATCTCTCTCTTACGCACATTTCTTAACAATTATTGCTTATATATTTAATTTGCCAGGGGATTAAAGCAACACTTTACTGCAAAACAAGTGTTTGTGTATCAATTACCCATCTTGAATTGAAGAATAAAAGACATCTAAGGGTAAATGGATGCAGTAAATGGATTTTTTCCTAAATTTGAGCCACTCTTTTTAGCTACTTTTGCTGGCAGCCTATGGAGATACAGTTTCAGAATACCAAAACCATCTGAAAACATCCATCCAAAAATCTCGAAAGCTTTATGTGGTATAATCCAAGTCTTCATTATCGTGTTGTAGACTTAATATTTCCATAACACAGTTATTTCGGCTAAAAAGCTACTAAATCCAACATATCCAGTACGCTTGGCTGGCACCTGATAGGGAGCCTTATACCAGATAAGTTGGATTTAGTTACTTTTTAGCTGAAAAAACCATGTTTTGGAAATATTGAGCCTACAACATGATAAAGAAGACTTTGATTATACCACACAAAGCTTTTGAGATTTCTGGATGAATGTTTTTAGATGGTTTCAGTGATTTACATTAAAAATTTAAACATTAACACTGTTTGCTGTCAAACTGCATGTGTACTGTATGTGTGCCTGTCTGAAAGGCACAGACACACCCCGAGACACACACAAATGTCTTTCAGGATTAGTAATATTAAAATTCATACAGAAGTCATGACAGAACTGGAACAGGCTTTTACATTTTCAGATGACAGGAAGCTGGCATGTGTTTGCTCAATACATACACATGCAAATTTGTGCACGTATTAACACAACAAATATCTTTACCTTTGATAACTATGTAATAATGCTCATAATATAGCTTTTATTATAATTCAAGCTATGATTTGGTAAATCATTTTTCTTATATCTGTTTTTTTTTAAAGATGATATCCTGAACTTTGCTAAAATGTTAGTTTTTTTTTCAACATTCTGTGAGATTTAGAAACATAATTTTAAGTCCTGCACCACAGTTAATAGAGTTATGATCTTTGCCTTGTGCTGGCAAGCATACTATATTTCATATAATGTGCGGTGCAATAAAATGTTCAGCCTATTGGGACATATCATACCAGACACATCCCTATCACCTTCACATACAAGCCGCAAAATTTATTCCAAAAAGAGTATCCATTTCCTTGTCCACACTCACCATATGTGCTGGTACTTGCTCCATCTTGGCTGCAGGTGTACCGGGTCGGGGGTAGAACTGATTGATGAAGAGACTTGGAAATCTATAGAGTTTCACCAGGTCTAATGTCTCTTGGAAGTCCTCCTCTGTCTCACCAGGAAAACCGCAGATTATATCTGTGGCGATGGTCACACCTGGAACCCTAAAAGAGACCGAGATAGCCTTTTCAGCCATGCACTGTATCAAAGATTCCTTACAAAATCAATTTTAACAACTGGTGTTGAGGTTCCCTTAAGAAAAAAACCTTTTCTCTTAACAGACAGACAGAACAACAGTGAAACCAGACTCCTTAATTTGGGAGCAGAAACAGAGAACAGTGATACTATATGTCAGAGGGAATCTTTTGGGGAAAACTACTCAGACTCTCACATGTAGACAGAGGGTATAAAAACGACACTGGGCTGGGCATTCGCCCTTCCCTTTCACCATAACTACCTGCATGTTAAAATTTTGTAAGGGCACCTTCACTGCATCCTGGTTCAGGACCAACCAAGATGATTGTAATTGCTTTGAAGAAATACAAACAAGCCACAGCATTCATTCCCCCTACAGCAGGATGGTATAATTTGCGGGCTGACCTTTCTCCACCACCGACACAGTGCTGTGGAAAAAGAACTGGCTAAGTGAGACTTGAGGAAAAAAAAAAAAAAAGAATGAAGCTGTTTCATTATCTAAAATTACTCTTAAGTCTGCCATTCACCGACATTTTCCTACTTTTGATACATGTCTTTGAAAAAATGTGGTATGTGCCATAGTGTTAAAGAAGGCTAAAGCCTTTCCTCATGGACTCATTCAGCCAATCAAACCCTGATTAGCAGCCTCTGGTCTCAGTCTATAGATACTGATTATTGACTCATTGACTCATCGGATTAATCTTAGCCAGTAGGGTGTGGGAAAAGACGCATTGATTAGTTCTGTGTACTTTGTTTGTATTGATGGCAGTGGGACAGCTTGTAAAAATACTCTGTTGTTTGTCAGAAAATAGTGTATCTCTAGAGTACATTTTTGAAACGTGAAACATATGTTATTTTGACATGATGGCATTAAAATCATAATGATTTTAATTCAACATTCACTCTTAACATTATTCTTAGTAGCAAAGTCCTAAATATTTGAGACAAGCTGGCTTTTGAGCTGGTAGGTTTTTTGTCAATGCAATTATTTGCTACAATCTTTTTTCTCTTCTAAGTCACTCTAGGAATGGAAGTCAGTACGCAAATAATGGAAATCCTTCTCAATACAAACAAGCCTAGCCACTGATTAAAAGCTTTCTTCACCATCAAACATTTAGATGCAGTGGAAGAAGCAGGACACTGGAGCCCCTCAGTGTAATGTATTATATGGCAAGCAGAACCCAAGATGTCATTAGTAATGGACAACAGGAGGAATCTCCTTTGAAAAATGGACAAAATGAAAGAGGACGACCAAAGCAACTAAGCAAACCATAAATAATAAGGAATTTGGGTTTGCATGTTTAAATTAAATCCCTTATTTCATCCTTTGCCAGTCTTTCTCTCCTCCGTTCCTCTCTCATTTTTTAAAAAGCGTCTCATCTCCGATGTCATTTTTTAACTGCACAGTGTAAGTTCTCTTCTCTTACAGATAAGTGCCTGGATGAAGGCATGCTTACAAAAAACAAAGATGGCAACAAAAACCAAAGGAGTAAGAATCTGAAGAATCTTTCATCTCTTGCTGAAAAACCCTCAAAAGTTGTCAGAAGTTAATACAAGAAGAAAGATGAACATTAGCAAATGTGACAGGCCAATAAAGACAAAACTCAACAAAGACTTCAAGAAAAAAGTGGAAGACACATTTTCTCTGCAATCGATAACAAGATGCATCTCTAATTACATTAACTTCCTGCATCTGCAACCCCATGATAACCTCTGACCTATTGATGAGTTCCAATTGGCTGACGGTCATTAATATTAACCAATGGCCTGCAGGCAAAGGAATCCTTGACCTCCCACATCTGCCTGACAACTCCCTTATGGAAAAGCAAAACAAAACACATTAAAAACAAAAATCTGAGCACATGGAATTGTTCAATGGATAAATAAATGAATTATTTACTACTTTTGATTAACATTTACTCGAATTTTCCCCTCAAGCAGAGCTTCTAAACCCCCTGAGTATTCAACACGACATAAATAGTTTTAATCCTTCATTTTGTTAGGTAAACAAACAAAAGGGCTATTTGCAGCCTCTAGGCTTTCTACAATAATTAATCAAGTAAATGTCCTGAAAATACTAAGATACAGTTCTTTTCTTTCGAGCCAAGGATTCCTACTGAGTTGCGTGTACCCACATTATTGTCATCATTAAGTAATATTTTTTGTAGGTGTGCAGGTTTTGCCCAGAAGCCACATTTTAGAAATTTATGGAATCTTATCACAAATAAACATTCTTCTCCTACAGGCATAAAAGTTTGAATGAACTCAAATTATTTGTTGCTAATTAATGACTTGTCACCAGAGTATAAAATATCTATAATGTATTTCCCCAAGCTGTTTCATTAGGAACAGTGGGAGTGAAGGTAAATAAAATTAGCAATGTGAGCAAGCAAGCACATATTCTTTCTGGCCTCAATAGATAACCGTCTTTTGCATCTCCCAAAGGCTTGTATATCCAATTTGCTATGGCCGTTGGTGGTAATGCTGGTGAGAAGGTATATACAGTACTGTCCTCTTTCATTCCTCAACAATACTAAAAAATTTACACCATCGCTGAAAAAATGTGCAATTCAGGCCAGGGGCGCAAAATAACACATGGTGAAAGAATATGGGGAAAGAGCAGGGATAGAGACTGGTGTAAATTGGCTTTTGTGGATTTTCTTAAGGTGGAGGCTGACAAGGAACAAGTACATGTGCACACACACTGTCATTTTGACACCTCTGTCTCTCCAGATCCAAGGGTGATGGAGGTGTGATGTGTGATACTAATGAACAAGAACCACACTGATACTCTCCTTGTTAAAAGAGAGGAGAAATGTATCTTGTTAGTGTTCACCTTTCAGAATCAGTGTGTAAGAAACAGAAAGAGGAAAAGACTTAGGGAGAGAAGGAGAAAATCAAGGGAGAAGACAGATTAGGTGTCGGCTCAACTTGCTTTCAATTAAAAAGATGCAGGAAGAGGGTTATATTGAAATCTTTAAGACTGAAAAAGGTTGGAGTGTCCAACCTGAAATGAACTTTTGTCACAAGTACTAAATATGATTTTAACATTTGGGAGAAATGTATCGTTTTCCAAAGCAAGCCCATCAGTTGTCTTTCTATACATGTTATTTTGTATCAAGTTATGCTTTAAATCTCAAAATAGATCTTAAAAATATTCAATGTACCGATGCAATGTCGAGAATAGTTAAGAAAGTGATTTGACGGCTACTCCTCGCAAAAAAATTTATAAATTGAAATTATATGTTAAAAAACATTCTTTCACATTTAATGCAAATTATTATTTTTTCCTTCACTTTGTTAAATTCTCAACTATGCTAAAAAAAAAAAAAACAACAACTAACTGTCAACTTCTCTGTGTCACAAGCTACATGGTTTGCAGCTGCTGTGGTAATTTGAAAATCAAAGCTTGTGTTAAATCAACCAATGCTTTCAGTGTTCGGCTCCAAAAGAATGTACAAATGCTCATTTTTTTTCCATATAGGGGTACAAAAAGGATTGATGGGAGAAGTTTCATATTACTCGGTGGTGGGTTGTTTCAGTTGATATCAGGCCCAGAGAGAGTAAACGAAGATTAGTACTAATCACAGAATAATATCAGAGAAGATGCTATTTACCAAAAAACTAGAGGACAAAAGAGAGAGTATTTACAAGCTGAACTGGATATGGGAAATACTAACAGACGTAAAGAATGAGTAGCTCATGCTGAATATAAAGTACAGAGAAAATACAAAGACATCACAGTTTTACAAAATTTAAAATCACTAAATTAGAAGGCGTCTCAAGTGTCTGTTTGTAGAAGACACATTTAATAAGTCCTCTGTTGGATCATGTTTGAGACTTTAAACAATCTGTTTTAATAAAAAAGTAAACTTATGTGTATATATTATATACACTGTATAATTGATGAATGAAGCATGGACCTAGTTTTTTTAACATCTAGCGGTCAGTTGATAATGTTGCACTTCCTATGGCTCCCCTGAAGCCACTACATCAAAGGACATTGCATGTGATTTGTTCCTGTCATTTTTGCCCCTGCCCATGGAGGACAAAGAGACCACATCCCTAAAGACAGGATCCTCCATTAGCTATGGTCTGCTACCAGTTTGAGTTAGCATTGACACAGCGAGACCGCGTTCATGGGAGACTTAAGTCCCTTTAATTAAAAACTCAAGATAAGCACACAGTCTTCCATCAATGGGCTGAATTAAGCTTCATAAAACACGTCATTGTCTTCAGCACCATTATAATCAACTCTTTGTTTACTGGGGCCCACACACGTGCGTACATGTGTGTGTGTGAGTTTCTATATACATACAGCCATCCTCCTCATCATATATTCAAAATACGTGCAAGTATGCCGGTGTGTTTGCACAACAGATGCCTGTGAGCGGCCCCCATGATAAGATGAAGGCGAGACCAGTGGGACTGACGAGCCCTGAAAAACGACAGCAAAGATAAAAAGACGAGTGTGGCACAGAGGTGTAGAGAGGAAGAAGATGGGTGGAGGGATGGAAGGATGAAAGTGGCAGAAAGACAATCTGGGAAGGTAAATATTTACTCATTCATTTGCCGGAAAGAGACCATGCTACCCATCTGTGCTACAGTGTGTGTGCTGCGTGTTCTCTGAAATGTTAATGTGCGGCACACCGGGGCCACTGTAGCTTAAGGAACGGACAGTGAAAGAAGAGAACGATATGGGGATTTTGGAAAACAGCCGTCTTGAGAAAAACTTAACTTTGAAATAAAATCATATGAATATGTCATCCGACATCTTTACTGTAAGGTAGCGACGTCTGAAGGAGAGAGAGAGTGGGAGAATGAAAGAGAGAGAGCAGCAGCAACATCTGGGGTGAGAGTGAAAATTAATTCTTCAAGGACGAATTTCTGAAACGTACAGAAACAAAAAATATTGCGCGAAAAAAAATGTTTAACTTAGACATGATCAATGCCTGAAGAATGAGCGGTGGGGTTTTCACTGTTAAGTAATTTCACTGACATGTTATAAAGCTTGTTAAATTTCTTTGCTATGACTTACATGTTTTAAACATGATTGCTTTTTAGATAAAGTTTTCTCCCTTATTTAATAATCCTCAATCTATTAATCACAGGATTTGTATCCACCCACCACTGCTGTTTGCCATATCAGGATGGCTAACAGTTCCTTTCACATTCCCTCAGTAGTGGAATGTGAAAACACTTCTACTAAAATTTTTGCACTGATAGAAGTCAGTGAAGTCAAGGTCTGACACTTTAGAGAACACATACAAAAGAAAGCATGAGAGGATCTGAAATTTCTCGATGAAGACATCTCTTTACCGTAATACCTGTCTTGATGTTATTATTAAAAATGGTAAAAAATAGTTGAAACCTGATCTAACCTTTGACCATTCAACCAAAAGTTGTAAATCTGTTGGTGTTTTAATATGTCACCTTGAAACTGCTGAACTACAGCATATTCATCTGTTGCAGCGTACCATGTATCACTGTGAGTATATTGAAAATGATCTTTAAAAAAAAATAACACTATTGTCAGACATGAATATTTGACAGTTAAACAAAAAGCATATTTTCTGGATGACTAAAATTTTTTGTTACATTATATTTCTTCAAAATGCCGTGAGAGAGGCACTAGCTAGTAAATGCTACTAAGGTCACACTTAAAACACTTGTTTGAAAAACAGAGTATTCTTTAAAGATCACATAAGACAAAAAAAAGACCTAAACCCTTATAAGTCTCTGCAATATTTTAGAAACAAAACACTCCTGCCATTAAGTCGATTCTTTTACCTCATCAAATCATCTGCAATACGCAATACAGACAACAGCACAGATTTAAAGGTCATCCATATCGTATTTTGCACCAATTTACTGCAACTTCTCCTGTTTTGAAGGTGTGATCAAAACCTCCAGGATGTGCACACAGAAAAAGCATGTGTCATTTGCTTAACACTTATCATTTCTGCTGCCAGAAATATATGTGATTGAAAAGTGTCTGTAAGGTTTAATAAAAAGTTTTCAACTGCATTGGGTTATCCAGGTCAGTTTGTTCTTGGTTTTATTAGGTTTGATTGTTTTTGCTATTTAGTTTACGTGTTTTTCCTCAGCTTTCATGTTTATTTTATGGTTGCAGTGAGCTCGATATACCTTATGTGTATTTCAGTATGCAAACAATATGAATGAAAAAACATTTCATGCACCCTGTATTATATATCTAACAGAAAATGATTCCCTCTTAAAGCAAAGATGAACAACCTGAGAAGGGAGAAGAATAAGGACACTTGTGAGGAGTGTGGGTAATCACTCAGACACTTAAGTGTTTGATTTAGCCTTGGCAGCTGGAGGTAATGGCACTGTCATGTAGCAGCTCAATTTAACAGGGACAGAGAGAGAGAGGGGATGAGGTCTGCCTAGTTATCACTCACTTTCTAAACCATTTTCCCCATCAACGACGAAGGAAGGGACGGAGAGATGTGGTTAAGGAGGTGCCAGGTGACTGGACAGATAACAGGAGCAGGATTTCTTGAAGTTGTACAGCCGAACAATGGTTCATACAGTAACTTAAAATCAATATGAAATGACTCAAAGTTACAATAACCCTAAAACCTGATTATATCTGGCAGTAGAGTGGAACAGAGGTGATGCCCCCCTTCCTAATTTAAACTGTTTGTTTGTGTGCAGGATGCTGTGTCCTAAACATTTCAACAATTTCAACATTTTGTGATCAAACAATGAATTTTAGGTCCAAATTCACTACTTGTAAAGAATGCAGAAGCCAAAGTTTTGACCAAAACCAGGCTGAAAGAAGCCCTCTAACACTAAGGACTGATTTAAAAATTCTTTTACTTGTCTATAAGGCGGTAAATGGTTTGGCACCCTCACAAATTTGTGACTGAATATCTTTAATTTTAGTGCTATTTTATAAAATCCATTTTGTTTTTAATTATTTTGATGTTTCACCTTGTTTTTAATTATTTTGATGTTTCACCTTGTTTATACTTGCTTTATTGTTTTACTTAGATTGTTCTTGATTATTTCTCTTGTTTTTATTGTAAAGCACTTTGAGCTAGTTGTGCTACTACTAGTTGTGAAGTAGGTTTATTCTGTAGAAGTTTAATATTCCCAAATATATTTTTTTAGAGAGTAAAAGGTTTGCAGCTTCCATTGCTGTTGGGATGGATGATATATGGAGTAACATCTACAAAGCACCAAGTGAGGCAATGAGTTAGTTGTCAGTTGCATTCTGGCTTTTTGCTGTAAAGTGATTTAATGTCTGAGGGAAGCAAAAAAAAGGAAACTCTGACTGTAATCTGCCTCAAAGTGGAGAGGTAACAGACAAATTACTGGTTAAGAGACAGACTGAGACAGGTGATGGCTTCAGTTGGTCTGAGAGGAGCTGTCAAACTGTCAGAAAAACTTCTCCAGCCTTTTTTTCTCTTAAAGTCTTTCTTGCTCTCAGACAGTCTTGTGTGTTTTGGAAAGTGAAGTGTGGAATGATTTTTGTCTTCCTTGTACTCAGCCAAAAAACCCCAAGAATATGCACAAACAAGCAGGCAGTACATTATGAAATGCACTGAGCCAGGACAGAATTCTTGAGTTAAAGTTCTTATATTTTGCTTCAAATATCTTCCTCCCTTAATCACTGTGTCTCCTTATCTATTACTTATTGGTAATGTTGATACATGTTACTCAGCATTAAAGATTGGAAACCAACTAATCAGAAAATGTATGTTGTGAATGGCTGCACATTCATTTAGGCAATGTCTGTCTGTTCTTTCCAATAGGTAAACAACTGATATTGGATAAAAGTCCAGCAGGGTGTGTAAACACACTGCATATGCTGTTAGTCCGGTAAGTGAATACAAAGTCATTTATCTCTAAACCTGCAGTGCAAAATAACCTCTGTCTTTTTGTGAAGCAGGTCATTTGTAAAGATCGAGATGGCTGCTGTGGGATGAATGGAGAGCCAAGTAAATAATGATCCCGCTGGAGTCATCAGTAAACTTTATCATTTAATGAAACAGCCCGAACACTGCAGAGCACAACTGCAGTTCAATTTAGCACACGCACTTACACATGCAGACGCACACATACTTCATTAGCCTTGGAGAAGGGTAATGAGCAAACACACACACACACACACACATTTCATTAGTCTAAGGGAGGAGTAATAAGGGAGCACAGACACCACAAATTCACCCTCCCCACACACACACACGCATATATGTATATGTATATGCCTAAAAGTGCTGCAGTGCAAAGGGATGCCACTCGTGACTGTCTAGCCAGGCGTTAAATGGACTGTCCCTTTGCAATTTATTTCAATTTAATCCAACCTTCATTGACATAGCCACAGAGTGTGATTCATC
>JAQLOL010000025.1:23513626-23531452 GCA_029783665.1 Naso thynnoides
TAATAATAATAATAATAATAATAATAATAATAATAATAATAATAATAAATTATTAATTTATTTATTTATTGTTTTTGTATCAGATTTGAAATCTGCATCAGCAAATACTGAATCCCAGGTATCGGAATTGGTATCAGAGACAAAAAAGGCGGATCCGTGCATCCCTGGCAGGAAGCAGTCGAAGGGGAACTGCTAAAGCACTTGGATCAAGTCATATGTTCAGGCCAGACAGATAGCAACCCTGGGGACACAAAATGTACTGACTTTGCATGATTACTCCATGTAGGGAAGAATAAGAGCCTTTAGCAGAAGTCTTTCTACTGATCCGTGTGTTGCGGATGTTAAGACTTGCGCAGCCTCAGATACAACAGGACACATTAAAAAAACACCATAAAAAAGCACTTCTAAAACTGATGAAAATAGCCAAAATCACAACACAATTTAACAATATCTACATCATTATTTTACTTGTGGAAAACTAATGTTAGCTGCCATTAGTCTTGTCTGTAGGCTGCAAGCTACTGATGTTTGAGCCGCTGTATGCAGGAAGTGAGAGGCCAGGGCTTTCGCTGTTAATGGTTAGCAACGGCCTGGTGCTGCATCTACTCTGTGATAATGTGATTATATTTCAAACAAAAACCATCTAATTGTCTCTTTCCGTGATACATGGCGGGTCAGAGTGTCAATCAAAACACAATAAACTAATAATAATAATAATAATAATAATAATTATTATTATTATTATTATTGATCAGTTGTTAACCTTCCCTATGACGTTTCACTGAATAGCCGGGCTCACAACATACATCATACATTCAATGTCAATGCCCATTGCTTTAAGCCTGCTCTAATAGTTTTTCACTTAATCCGAAACCATGTCTACTAGGATTCAAATTCTGCAAAAAATTCCCAATGGGCGTGGCCAGACCTATTTCATGAAGATAATTTTTTCGTGACGTGAATTTTGGGTCTGGTTTACCAGGCTAGGAGAATGCTGAATGTAGTACTCTGAGACTTGTAAAAAAATAAAATAAAATAAATAATTCAAATGTCTTGTGAGTATGTTTTAGACTCACACTGATAAATAAATACAAATTAGGTCTCAAAAATACAACATATTTTGAATGTGCAGCTGTTGAACACTATGGTTGCAGAATGCAACAGCAACCTTTATGTGAAGGAGCTACACACAGCAAAAAAAAACAAAAAAAAAAAAAAGAGAAAAGAAAAAATTGTCAAGTATGAAGTGTTTCGCTTCCTATTTGTGATGTCTTTAAACTTCAAATTGATAATAGTTTCTTAATGTTGCAGCTTCATGGCATGTATCAATTCCTATTCGCTATAAGAAAAATACAATCTGACACAAACTTCTTAAGTGGGGCTCTGACAATGTAAGTACATGGCACATACTTACAGTATGGAATGCGGACACATTGGTAATTGCATTATTATTAACACGCACAAACTGAGCTGGAAATCCCGGAGTCCCAACACACAAACAGAAAGGTTCAAGTGAACACTTTGAAGCAAACCTTTAATAAGTAGCAAATAACTGCATTCACAAACACTCACAGACATACACACACACTCACACATAACAGGATATTAGCTGGGTTCACCCAGGGGAGTCTGTAGAGAAAATGATTCTACAAGCCGTTCCCAGGATAATACATCAGGTCCCCATGTGTGTGCACTGGCACACACTCACACACAGTTGGTGGGGAATGGATTCAGAAGAAGAGAGAGGAACTGAGATCCCACTGGTATTAAACATTTCAAACACTTCAGGCTGCACTTGATTTTCCCTGGAGGTTATGCCAAGCCTGCAGCACCTCACACGCTGTAGATAAAATCTAAGGATTGCATCGTAAGAGGGAAATTAAGTGCATTAGTCGTGTTTGAATGTCACACTGTATTGTGCTGTGTGTATCTTCTTACTGCTGTTGGCTAAAAGGAAATGACAGTGACACTATATTTTTGAGCATTTTGCCATTTTCCATACTATTTCCTCATTATATTGATTCTCGGGTGTAAAAATTTGTTTTTATAGATTTAAAGAGTGAAATAAGCCAACAAAAATATGTCAGACCAAAATGCATGAAACCACCAGCAGCTGTGGATCACATTATCAAATTCTTTTTACCCTTTTGAAATAAAAGAAAAAAGTATTTAAATCCACAACAAAAGGCAAAAATATTGATTAGTTTTGAATGTGCAGCTGGGATTTAAATCTCCATCTTTTAGAGCTCACAATACACTGCAACACTTCAGAAAACATAATTCGAAGCAGGATGTCAGGATTCATAATTTAGAGGCACATCAGAGTAGCTTTACTGTGGGCATTTTTTTGGTGTTGGGTGCCTCACACAGGGCTGCATTAGGCCTCTTATGTAAAGAGGCTCCCACAGACTATAAAAATGAGAATTGTCTGAGAAGGCGTGTCTGAGGGGCAGTATACACAAGTTTTTGTGTCAAACGGTAAACTTTCGTTACAGTTCCACCTTTCTTTCCCCCTGAGACCACAAACTTTTGAAACTGGGTTCCAGAGCGTAATCTTTTGAAAACGAAACCTTCCTTGCGGCTGTGTAAACTAGCAGAACGGGAAGCCTGTAAAAGTGGTGACTAAGCCAATGCAAATGTTAGCACAAGTCAATGCATTCTGCACTGACTACCAAACACTTCACAGTGTACCCAAAGCAAGTTACATATGATGGCAGTCTATTGAGGCAAATTCTAGTGTTTGTAACATAACTTTAAAAGTCAAACTACAGCTGAATTTCTTTAATTTAGAGGCTGTTTAGGGCTTAGCAGCAACGGGAAGTTAACAATGTCAGTAAATCCTATTGAATGCCACGGCAAACTCAGGCCGCATTCAGAACAAATCCAGGGGTCCGTCAAAAAAAGAGTTCTTTCCATTCATCTCAACGAGGCCCGTGCATTTTGGCTGCAGTGGTTCCAGCCGCAGTGGCTACCTGAAAAAAAATGCAGCCAGATGGAGCAAAAAAGTTGAGACTGGCTCAATTTTTGGAGGAACGAAGCACGACGGCATGTTCCACTATCCAATCACTTAAGGGGGCGTCTACCAGTGACTGACCGAAATAGGCATAGAGGAAACAAAAAGGACTTGTTTACCATGGATTAGCAGCTGTTAGCATCGGTGAAATGGAGGAACGTCTCATCATGGCAATGATGACCTATCCTGAGCTGTACAATCCCTCCTGCAGGGATAACAAGGATACCAACAGACGTGGAGTCACCTGGTGTTGTGTTGTCGTTCTAGTCGGCATTTCAGGTTGGTAACATTAGCTGTTGTTGTTCAACTACCTTAGTGGCTAGCAGGTAAATGCCAACAGTAAAGTCACTTAACCCTAACTTGACATCACAGAATGGGGCACTTCCACCACTGGACAAACCTGCCAGACAGCCCTGCAGCGTTTTGCTGGATTTGGTCTGAATACAGCCTTACACCTCCAACTACCAGTCTGGCATGCATGCTACAGCACTTTCAGTTGTTCATGTAAACGCAGATTTATTTTTAACGCAAAGGAAAGACTTTTACATTAGGGCTGCTCTTGCCTAAACGTGGCCTGGATATGTGCCCATACAGCTGTGTCAGCATGCACATCTGAGTTTGAAGGTGACAGATGCATGTGCATGTTTGTTTTGTTGTCTGCTTGTGAAAGCTCGTGTCCTGGGCATGAAAAATATCAGCATATACAGTAGATGGGCTTTCAATTTTGTTGCATGTTTTTGGTAGTTTGTCAACCATCCCAAGGCTCAGTTAAGTAAATGGCTGAATGAAAAATGAACCAAATGAAAAGTTAAAATAAAGACCATATACTTACATTATATAAAAAAAGGAATAAAATTACTGATTATGCCCAGTCTTTTTTGTTTAAATGTATTTCTGTGTGTAGGAGCCAAACCTTCATTTTAGAATGAACCATTCTGAGTGAATTAAGCACAGCAAAATGTTGAGTCGAATCACTATTTGCTTGCAACATCATAGTATCACAGAGCTAGCTGTGGAGAGAGTGTCTAATGTAGCTGTTTAATGGATAACTGCAATTTCATTCATCTTTGCCTGACTGATTGCTGCGTACTAGGAGGCTACTTTCACACCTCATTTACGGAGTCTGCTGAAATGCTTGATTCAATCACACACTGAGGCTCACGCTGGACTGCATACAGGTATCTGCACTCTCACACACAAACACACATATTTCATAGTGACACATGACCTTCGGTTATAGTTTTAAAACTTGGTCAGAAATTTATGGGAAACTGGACAGACACAAAAAAAAAAAAAAATTTTTTTAAAAACATTAAAAAAGGCAGAGTAAGAAAATTTAATCTAGTATAAAGTATGAAATAAAATAATTGTGTAATTAGAAGAAAAAACAAAAAGAGCAACCACTGAAACTTCCACTTGCAACTACTCTGGTAAAATTGTCCACTGAAAGCATGATGCAATCATCTAAAATGTCAGACACAAGTGGTCCATGAGAGGCGATTGGGCCTTTAAATGCTCCAATCAGCAAATGACGCTATAAGGCTGTCCACGTCTGTCAGGAAAAACAGGCTGCACGCAGAAGAGTTGTACATGAGTTCTTGTGTGACAGACATAGAAAGTGCAGAAGTGTTGATCTGAGTGAGTATGAGAGAGAGGGTGATCTTTCAGGGAGGGAAAGGGTAACTTGGCCTTTTCAGCTTCTATCACAGCCAGTCAGTATGATGTTATTATATAAGCACTGGTGTTCTTTTTTAAAAAAAGAAAAGACAGTTTTAATTTGGCCTTTACTTAGATGAAGGATTAATGTACTTCATAGATCTGGCCTTTATAATCACAACTGTCTTCATCACACTATTGTTATTGCCGTGATTACCACAATCATGAGAGTAATTGTACAAAAGAGACAGAGGGAGAGGTGAGGGAGCAGCCATTAAGAAAACAAGATTCTGAGAGGTTGAGATGAAAATTTTTATACAGTTACCAGAAGAATTATACAAAAATAACTGGCAGGAAAAGAGGGTAGGATCTCAGATGAAAGGCAGGTTCAATATGAGTGTTTTTTGGTACAGTGGTTCCCAAAGTAGGGGTCAAGACCCCCAGGGGGACACACAGAGGGGGGCCACAAGATGCCTTCCAAAAACAATTTTAAAAAAATAAGAATTTGTCATTGCATATTAAACCAATTATTGTATAAATTCTGGCTATATTCTTTCTTAAATTACTTTAAAATATGTCTTTTAGGCTGTTTTTCTTTGGTGTTGTATTAATGCCCGTGTAAGCCTAATAGTGCGTTTGCGTGGCTGTGCACAATGTTATATGCCACCTTTAGGGTCGCTGGGGTCCCCAGTCTCTGGTTAGGTTATTTTGGGGGTCACGGGCTGAATTTGGGAACGACTGTTTTAGTGGATAAGAAATCTACTTGACCAAGATCAACTTAACCTTTTTTGCAGTTATCAAATTATAACAGACTTATGTTGACTGTCATGTCAACTGAGAGCTGTCAGCTCTTTTTTATGGAACTCTGACAATGTTTTTTGGAAACCTGATGTGCTTTTAAAAAAAGATCTACTGTGTTTTTTCTGCCTTTCTCTCCAATTTGCTGCAAATTGTGCAATACACTGTTGGAGTTGCGATCACATCCTCTAATGCGACTCAAATAAACTGCTAATTCTTGGATGATTGAAATGATCGCTTGCACTTCAGCTCATAAACCCCCTTGACCTGTTGACATTTTCTCGCAAGTTAATGTTCATGAGCATCTCTTAAGTGAGATTAAAAGAAAGTGAAATGGCAAACTACTTGCTTGTCTCTATCATCTTAAGAGAAAAACGTTGGTTTTGATACATTTCTCTCACATCTGCACGGGAAAAGTGGGTTGCTAGATTTACTAGCCTGAGGAGGCATTTTACTTGCCCAAAACAATCAGGCAATCCTTATTGCCTAGCCCGGAGAGGAAGCCCTGAAGAGGAGCAGGCAGTGGAGAGGAGAAACAGGGGAGGGGATAAAGGGTAAATAGGGTACAGGAGCAACAAAAGACAATGATAAGTTAAAGAAGAACACTCTTATCTTTCCTTATGTAGGTTAATTGACTGAGGAATTAAAGCAAAAAGATATAATTCAATTCGATGCATGCACATTAACAATGAAAGGGCCAGTAGCATATGAAATTATTCTTAACATACACACACACAGACCAAGCCAGTGTGTCGTCCTAGTATATTTCTAATTATCAGTTAATTGTTATTCCCTATCATTAGGAGGGTGGTTTTTTAATTGTAATGTAGCCAAGCAGAAAGCCTACCTATACATGTGGGGGACAATTAGCCACCTCCATTAACCCCTGGTTAATTACAGCCTCCACTGCTGCTTCCCACAGCACTTTCCAACTCCTTCTTACCCCTCATCTCTATCCCCAGGCCTTCATCCCCATTTTTTCTCATCTGCCCTCGTTTCATTCATCTATGATCTCCAATCTTCCTTTGTCGTTTGATTCAAAAGTATCTGTTTTGGACTTAGTTGTTTTTTTTTCCAACAAGTTTTGTTTCATTTTAGTTTTCTAGGTTACCATCACCACATTTCAGCCCACCAAGTGCTTTTTTTTTCATTATAGTTTCTCTTCTCTACTCTTTTTAAACACTTTTCCTCAGGGATGAGACTGGGAATGCTAAAAGGCAAGAACTACAGACATGTACAGCGGGGTTTAAATGAATGTTGACATATTAACCAGAAACACATATAAAATCAGAAGAGGCGTATGTGTCCCTTTTCACAGAGCAGACACACATGTGATGCAAGTTTACTGAGAAACTTTACATTAACATTGGATTTGTTCATGTGAGAGGTTATAACATGGCTGTCAAAATTTACAATAACGCATTCACCTCACTGCTAAAACCTCCGAATTACATACAGTTCCAAAAAAACAAAAGTTTCAGTTTCACTTTGTCTTAACGCTGTCTCTTGCTTGCCCACATGTGCAATTCTATTTCTTTCTGTCTTAGTTAATATCCAGTTATATACCTATTTAACATTATGAAAGCAGCGAAATCAAGTATGCAGCTTTACAGTTGGATTAACACTCTTGAAAACTAAAGTTCATGTAAAAACTCTAATGCAAGTAAATCTAATGCAAAGATAATGTGGAATCAGGTCTGTTGCAGTGAGATGAAAACAAGACTTAGGTATTTAAAGAAGAAATATAGACCTTTTTTTTCATAGGAACATGATGTTAATAAAAAGCCAAATACCAATGAATGGTAGGGTTTACTGCAACAAACAGCAAGACAGATCTTTCGTAGTACAGACTCTCTAAAAGGCTTTCAAAGCTCCACCATATCCACTTTCTATCCAGCTGTGAAATTGAGAGTCTGACGGTAACTGCTGAGGATTGCTGGTAAAGGACGTACCAGCTGAATTTAAGGGTAAAGTTACCCCCAATCGACTCACTTTGGACAAAGTTACACCACTGAAGACAGCAGTTGCTCTGCTGTTGTATTATAAAATGAATGTTTAAATCGATGTTTGAAACAAATGAGTGAATCATGTATTTCGTGGGAAATAGGGGCAGGACTCTGATAAGCTATTAGCTTCTCCCGTACCCTTTTCGGCCATGTGCTGTACTGTAAAACTGAAAATGTGTGTAATGAAGTCTGATTATATGAACATGCCCGAAATAAATTAAAAAAAAAAAAAAAAAAGTTTGAGTTGCAGCAATGGAAAAGCAGAGTATTGTCTTAGGTGCAACACGTCTGCCAAGGCAGAGCTTGGACGACCCTGGATAACAAAATAGTTAGTAATGGGCACCATGCTGGCTTTTTTTAATCACCACAAGCCTCAATTCTTCCACATTAGCTATTCATCCAAGACCTATTTTGTTTTATGTATTGTTAGATGAGAAATACTAGCTAATTTGTTCATGTATGCATCAACTTAAAATTGTAGCCTCTGACTGCATAAAATATGGGCTTGTTTTCTTCCAAAATACAAATGACTCAGCATAGTATAGCAGGTATACTAAAAGTTTTGACTTTAGGGAAAATCAGGTCATTTAAGATGTTATACACAATGACGCACAAATAAAGTCTACTTGAATCTAAAACACTATATTCTTATTCACACACAAACAAACACCTGATCGATACACTTTACAGCATTAATAGTGACAAACAGCCCCATAGAAAACCCTAGTTGCATCCTGCTGTCTAGATTGTATTGGATTTGACAAGGGAATTGTCATGTGACTGACCATAAAACAGAAACATGTTTGCAGTTCTCTGGCCTCCTGTTCTAATAATCTGGACAAATTAACGTAACTCTCTGACTTAATGTGTTGCCTGAAAGCAGAGGCCAGATACTCCTATTTCCATTGATGGTGGAAAATGGTGATAACATGTTTTAATGCGCTGTTATTTAAAAGATAGAAAACGCACGTCTAACAAACAGAGATGGACATACAAAAACATAGAGGAGTAGAAAGACAATGAGCGAGAGAAGGGACAACAATGTCCATTGTTCCATTAGGGAAGACAATAATGACGGATAAAATGAGGTTGCTAAGGAGGACACAATGGTCCTTAATTGACTCATTAGGGAGAGAAGTGAATGAACGGCACTAATGAATGGAGTGTGAGTGCTGCAGCTACTCTGCTTGGTAAGCAAAACAGAAAGGCATTTAGTTTATTAAATCTAGGCAAAGCAATATTATTTGTTCACAGAAAGGGAAAGCAAAAGAGACATGAGGGACAAAAACAAAATGGCTAAAAGGAAAAACTCTCTGGCACTTAGTGCCTAAGTATTTTAGTTTTATGTATTATTATTTTTAAGTAAATCACAATGAATTGGATGAGTGTGTTCTGTGCATACCTCTAGGTGTTCCAGGATATACGGTGGGTTGGTCATACCCAGCCTCAGCATGGCCCCTTCAGGAATCTCCTCCACCAATCTCCACAGCAGTGTGGGCAGGTCTGTCCCTATGTCTCTTCCATAAGCTCCTGTGTCCTCACTGGTCAACCAGATCTCACATACTCCCTCTAGAAAAGAAAGACATACAAAAACAAGGATTCAATAGTTTGATTGATAGGCAGTTTTATTCCCAAAAGTTCAATTTTACAAAATAATGTTATATAGAATTATGATGCACTGCAGCTTTGCAAATCTCTGTGGCTTACAATAATCTACAGGGTTTTCCATATGTTGATTTATTGATGGCAGCCAGTCATATATCGATTTTCTATTTTTGGAACACACATTTTAGAGCTCTCGCTACTCCAGGAACATAACTTAGTTTAAAATTCTAAAAATTCTAAAGCATAGCAGCACAGAAGATCTATACAATCTCAGATTCGAGGGGGGCACACAGGAGTAGTCTCACCAATTCAGTGCTTGACCAATTGTGAATAATGGTCACAACATCCCCTTCTTAGTCATGGTATTAAATAATGACCAGGAACATGTTTTGCAGAACTTTATGAACTTTTTTTTAATAACCTTTTTGATGTTAAATTTTGTCACTTAATTTTGTTCTATTCTTTGTGTTAAACTTTTTTATAATGAGCTTGTGAATTCTGAGTTGGGACCAAAAACATTTTTTGAGGTCATAGTAACCTTTGACCTTTCACCACCAAATTCTAATCAGTTTATCCTAAAGTTCATCCAAGTTGACATTACTGCAAAATTTAAAGAAAATCCCTCAAGGCATCCAGAGATACCATGTTTACAAGAAAAGTATATACATGAGGTCACAGCGACCATAACCTTTGACTTCTGACCACCAAAAACTTAGTTCATTTTTGAATCTGAATGGATGTTTTTGCCAAATTTGAAGAAATTCCCTGAAGGCATTTTCAAGACATGGCCTTCACCAGGATGGAATAGACAGACGCGAGGTCACAATGACCTCGACCTTTGACCACCAAACAGTGTTAAAAATTAACTCTTTTTATTACCACTTTGGCTGATGGATTATAAATTCTACCAGCCACTCATTTTTTTTTTACTAGCCGCTGTTTTATAACTGCACTCGCGTGTTTAACTTCCTTTGTGAAAAACAAAAAACATACACCCAAGCAACACTGCAATGTAGATACATTTTCATTCAGCACTGAAAATCAGAACTTTTACAGTTTACCATTAAACAACCAATCTGTCTTTAATGCTAAGTACTAACTTGTCCTGCCAACACCTTTAGGCTTACAAAGTTCAGCAGCTGTTGGGTAACAGGAGTAAAGTGATTTGCCAAGCCAAGACAGGCTAACCAGCATGTCTTTTGGTGCTTCTTTGGAAAACAATTTAGTCTTGTAAAACAATCCTGCAGTTTTATGCAACATTGTTTATTAAATGCCCGTTTTGTTAGTTGGTGGTTACTTATTTCCGTATGTGTAGTGCTGCTAGAGCTCACTAACCCACCAGGTGAAACAATTTAACTGCATAAACAAGTTGAAATTCATTATCGTTTTATGGAGTATTTGAAGATTCAATCATTACTAAAGTGTATCCCATCATGCAAGAAAGGCTAAAGCAAATGAATTATGGTTGAAGTTTAGTCATTTCACAACCGTACGTGTACACTATGTGACAAATAAGTCCTCTTAAATCCTCTTTGAAGTTGTCATATTAGCATTTAAGGTGGACTGAACCATGAACATTTCACGTTCAAAGATGAATTTGAGCAGCACAGTGAATGAAATAATTTTTGATGATGAACTGACACAACACCTAACTTATGATGCTGTCCTGACTGGCTGGCTTCTTCCACGTACATGCATACATCATGGGTGTGCTCCGGCACCTCTTCAAATCACACTTCGCCACCAAAACCTATTCAGTTCATTCATGAGTCTTTCTGCATGTCCCTGCCAAATTTGAAAGTTTCTCCAACTTTCCTTGGATACTGCATTTCTGTGAATGGTATGGAATACACTGGCCAGCCCAATCCATAAAGGTTCTACACAATTATTATTATTATTATTATTATTATTATTATTAATAAATTCCTTACCTTTACGAGTCTCTTGTTGTCACTGCCTAAATGCTCTAAGGCTTTTAGTAGAACAAAGCTCATGACAGTCACCGACAAGTATTAAAAATAGCCATCTTTTTTAAAAACATGCTTTCCAGCAATGTGAAGGTCATATACAGCAAGAAGTTACAATCTACCAGCTTCATGCTAAATTAGAGAAACGCTTACTGCTGGAGCTTAATGATCTAACTGTCATTTGGCTATAGGTCCGGAAATGGTTGAGTGTCTGTTTAAGCTATGTGTTAAGACAGCGCATATCATGCAAAACCAGAGAAATACTCGTGCATTTGCAGGGGCATGAGCTCACATACACACAGGCTCACGCAAATACACAGAAACCACACAAGCATCATTATCATTAGCTGTGCGGAGAAGACAGAAAGATGTATGTGGTCATTCAAATGCTTTTTTGGCTAATTGGACAGTTTGTGTGTGTGTGTGTGTGTGTGTGTGTGTGTGTGCGCGCGTGGGTGTGTGTGTAAGATAGAGAAAGAGACACGGTGCTAAGAGGCATGTATAGACCAGATAGATTAAAGATGATGGCAGTATAATTGTCCAGAGTAAAAGACTTTCCAAAGTTCATCATCATTGACATTAAGATACACTCATCTTTCAAGGAGCAAGTCTCATCTAAAAAACAGCATCAAAAACATCCATTTATCACATGTAATTGGATTTTAAGACTAACACACAGAATACAAGAATGTATTCTGATATGGTGTACATTTTGTTCAATATGTAATTGCTCGATGGCATATTTTGCCCTGGTCCAACATTGAGCATTAGTCTAGTTTATTCAGTGTTCCTTATCACATCAGCTCACGTAATCAATTCGACCAAGGATAAAGGCTCTGTTTGAGCAAAGAAGTTGCAAAGAGTAACCCGCCTAAACTGTTGGCTATTAAAGAGCTTTACTGAGGGAGCTGAAGGTCAGTCTATATGCACAGACATATTAATGTCTCATTGTATTTGTCAGCTTGCATTGCTTTAGAAAGACATTAATACAAGCATTGATTTCACAGCAGAATCTTTTTTTGTCACATTTTACATCTTTTTAGCCTGAAGGAATGTGATGACATCAAATTCCCAGGGCAGCTAATGTCAGCATGTTTGGGTTGGATCATACCAATCCCTGTGCCAAGGTCTAACCCTTACTTGCATCACATGCATCCCAGGAGTGAATAAATTCCTACACTTACAATAACAGCAGCATCACCACAGCCCTTTCCCAGAATAATATTGACCAAGTGGTCTCTTCATACAGGGCCTGACCTGCATTAAATTGGCCTAGAAGCTAAATTGGTTTCTTCCAAAATAACATTCCTGTGATTCCACACACATAATGCTGCCAAGCTTGTAAGCTTGGGTATTGTCTGCTATTAAATACCTCTTGTGATTCCTGTGTTAATTATGTTTTGAACCGGGCGCTGCTTTGGCAAAGTATCAGGTGTTTGTTCAAGGCCACAGTCATACTTAGATCTCCAGATAAACTCAATAACCTCCACAGTAATTTGCCCCTTTGTCCTGCTTCTCAGTCCCCTTTGCATTAGGTGTGCCAACGCTGTTATATGACACAGAAAAGGTGGCCGTTTCATCAGGAAATGTTAGCTTGCTTTCCTTTCTCTATCTGCTCCCATACACGCTACAAAGCTGCTTCCTCTGGTTTCTGGTATGTGTGCAGAGGAGTGAGAAGTCGTGGTGGCATTAACATGTCTGTGTATCTGGCTTATTTAGTTTACTACAAAAAAAGTAGTAGTTTTCAAATGGAAATTGGTAAATCTATGTATAAGACTAATTACTTTTGCTTTAAATTTGCAATAACTGTGAAAATTAATGTCATTACACGAAAGACAAATGGTGAATTACTTTCAATTATCAATTAAACTTGCAAAATATTTTCCCAAGTATGGAATTTTGCTTTTAAGGTCACTCTGTCGGTTGGTTGGTTGGTCAGTCAGTGGGTCCGCAAAAATTCCCCTCTCTTTAGCAGCCAGAGAGATTCATTTAACATGGCCAAACTCTGTAAAACACACACACACACGCGCACGCACACACTTTCATTGGTCATGGCATACCTCCTGACATAACGCATAACTGCTGGTTGCAGCTATTGCGAATTCCGGCTTGTTTAGTCTATAAAATGTCAAAAACTGCACTCAAAGAAAAAAAAAAACCTTATCACAATTACTATCCAGAGAAGCAGTAAATCCTTACATTTAAGAAGCTAGCACCAGCAAGTGTTTAACATTTCTGCTTGACAAATGACTTAACGATTTAATGATTATCAAAACGGTTATCACGATCAATGATAATTAAACAATTTGGTAACTAGTTCTTTTTGGATTACCTAATCTCTAATAATCTATTAGTTTTGCAGCTCTATTGAGTTTATAAAGATGACACAACATTATGGCAACCTATTTTTATTTTTAATTCAAGTGGTCCATCACGTAGTGTCCTGCTAATATGCGGGGTGCTGCTTCTTCTTCACAGTACCTTTGACACAAAAGTAAAAGGGATAAAACTCAACTAACTAATGTTGTTGTTAGTAAAAATGAACGCTGTTTTCAGTGATTTTCCATTGTGCTTCGACCTGTGTCTGTTCATATCCTAAACCTTTTACCAAACCCCTCCAATCAACATCACCTTATGATGTGGTCTGGTAGTTTGATGTGAGCAGGGCAGTTATAAACATGGGTGGGGAGCTGGACACTTTTCCTAAAAGCTATTAACATCCACTGAACTCTGACATGGCAGGGCAAACACAACACAGGGAGGAGTGAACAAAATGCTTAATGGAAAGAGGGCAGGACAGGAAGATGTTAATGATGAAAATTTTTTAAAAAAAAGGAAAAAAGAAAAAGAAGAGGAGCAGTCAGGACACGTGTTGTTCAGTGGTCAGGATTGGAGCTCTCAGGGGTGGAGCGGTAGTTCGGTAGAGAGCAATGATGAAGTCTTTTTATTGTGCACTCACACCACATTGCCTAATGTTTATATAAATGCATTTACACAAAATGGAGCACAAGGTTATGTATCTGGACATGCTGGATATCTTTTTATTTTCATGGGAATTTGCTTTGGAGTATTAAGAGTTTGGATTGTATTAAACTACAATTGAGACATTTTTTTTAAAAGTAACAGTCTAAGTAGCTGTCTTGAGACTGATATATCAAACATTATGTGAAAGATGTATGAATATATGATATCAATCAAATAAAATTAAGAAATACAAAAGGTTTATAACACATCTTTGAAATTCTTTATTTTACAAAGGACTGTAATTGCCTTGGTGAGAGTATAGTAACTGGATCTATACGCTAGGTAAGACAGTTATTTTACTGCATGCATCTGCAGTTGCTGTTGTAAATGCTTTGATTACATTTGCAAGAGTTTATACAATGTTAAACTGGACCCTATTTCATCACGTAGTCACTCAAATGTTGAAATACTTAATTATCATAAATAACAAAATGAACAGATCTCACCATTTACAGAATAAATTGTGTATTTGAACTGTTGGTGTAAAACGCATATTCACACATTTTTTTAAAAATTAGAATTCAGATTAAAAATTATCCACATTTCTACATAACTTTTCCTTCTTTTCAGCAAATATTTTTCTTCCAATGCGAAGCTCACCATCTAACTACTGTACATTGCACTACCTGAAAGGCCATGATGCAGAGATCAGTTTTCTAAAAATGGCCTGCATGCCACACGGCCTAATCTGACCCATAGGCCATAAGTCAAGTATCACTGACGTCAAAAAACGCATCTAGCAGAGAAAGAAACACATTGAAAGATCACACACACAAGAGGAAACAGCTGTATGTATGTCTCAGCTGCATTTGTCTTTGTCCAAGAATAACACCAGCAGCATGTCTGTCAAATGTCACAAATATATCAAACAACCATCACTCCAACTCTCTGCACAACATGTGTGTGTGTGTGTGTGTGTGTGTGTGTGTGTGTGTGTGTGTGTTCCTACATGTTTTTCTAAGCAAGGCTCATGACCTGAACCAAAAAGCCAGTTTGAGTGAGATGGATTTGTTGGTTGTTTCTATTCTTGTCTGCATAATGAATTCAAGTCATTGTCCACTTTCATGCATCTCATACTGACGTTACACTCTGTGTTCTTATTTTTCTTTACAATTAATAAGTCTATGAGCAAACAATTAGATGTCAAAAAAGAAAGAAGAAAAAAAAAACTCCAACAAACCAAGGCCAAGGTAAGAATTTAAGGAGAGGGCAAGAGTATCTCTTGTGGAAAGAAAATTGCATACTTGTGATAAGGACAGAGGTAAAGTGGTTGGTTTGTGTTCACTATTCATTTTTAAAGTGATCTATTTGAAATACTCAAAATTAGTTTCCAAAGTGATTTAAACATGACTTTTTTACATAGTTGTGTCCTTATAAAGATCCTAGAGGAATCTTAAATCAAACCTTTTCAAAAAATTCAGTGGGTGATAAATAAGCTCATTGTCTAATGTAGATGGATGGCCACCAGACAACTGTGTGGTGACAGTGAAAGTGGTCTGTGAAGGTCGTCTAAGTTCTCTCAGCCTCAGCCAGTTTGAATTCAGCAGCACATTTTTTAACCACGCTGTATAAAGGGGCATTGTCCCCTCGTATTGTGATCATGTCCTTGGGGACTTCCATGGGGGAGCCCTTGAGAAAGAGGTGCCAGATGACGGTATATCGCCAAATATCGTCCATTTTCTAAGACAGTGCTAACTTGTAATTTTTAATTAAAAGAAACATAAATACTAAAAAAGTTATTACCTTCAAACTTTCTCAATGATCACTGAAAGAGTTCAACTGCACCTGCATGAATGAGAGCCATGTGACTCATCCTCTTGTACCTCAGGGTTAGAGTTCTGCAAAAATATTATCGTTTTCATTCATCCATCATCACTAACGTGATATTGCTCCCGGGTAACAATGCCAACAGAATTATGTGCTTAAAATCCGACTAACATATACTGCAGTAGACCTCTATATATCATTATACTGTTTACATATAGAGTTTCTTATGGGTCTGTGTCCTCGCCCTGCCTCTGGATGAAAGGGAAGAGTGGGAGGAGAAAAGAGATGAGGGCTTTGAAGTGGCTGCTTTGAAGAAGCATGACAGAACCAATTGATTCAGGTGATTGGGAGCTTTTGTAAAAGCCACTGTTGACACAGTAAAAGGGTCTTAAATCATAAATGAGACACACAAACATAACATGACCACACATTTTCATGTCATGCTTGTTTACATCAGCTGGTACATGCTGGCTCTGTTTCCTTCAATAGCACATTAACACACATGCACACGTTCAAGAGCAATCTAGCTGACTTAATATCAAAACTTACCACTACTTCAGCAGGAATTAGTGGAACAAACTTTAATTTAAATATCAATGCTATTACTAATCAAAATAAGAGCTTAATTTTGATAGAAGCTCCACTAAATGTCACACTGGAAATGGAAATATAAATAAATACAGTTTACAATTTTATTATTGTGAATGGGACAGATTTTCATTTTTTAAATTGCTATTTTTTCACTCAATCAGCTATTATGAATAAGAAAAATGGAAAATAATTCACATTCTTTCAGAGGAAATATCCTCATATTTATTGTTTACACAAAAATACTAAGAGAAAAAGAAAACAAAACATGGAGAATGCTGCTTAAAAAGGGGAGATCTAACCAAAGCATACAGTGAAGTCTTCTTATACTGGCTTTAATAATAACTTTATTTAACATTTTATTTTGAAAGGCCAAGATAAATGTTTTGAAAGGATAGTTGACTTATTTAAATTATTGATTTGGATGAGGATTTCATGGGATGTAGGTTGAATGCTGTGCATTTTTATTGTCTTTCAAGTCCTCAACCAAAATTTCTTTGTCTCCTTTACAAGCCAAATTTTGTTGCACTTTTGTTGCAAGAATGTAAAATGTGTAGATATTTGATCATTTTCTCTCTTGTCTAATGCATTTATTTTAGCAGCTCTTGTTCTGAGACTGTGTGACAAAAGCTCTGGCCCTCATGTAAATTACTGGGAAGGAGCATTCTTAACATTACCATTTTTATAGGGCTAACTTTACAAAGTATCATGCATGTTTTTAAACCAAAAAATACACTAGTAGTTATACACATCAGCACATATGTTTATTACTCTGTGGTTTCATGCATAAACTGTATGTACTTAATGTGCTGTTTGTGGATTGTGTACAATAATACCACACATTTGCAAGTTATCCTTTAATCTCTACCATGCACATATGGGTTCAGTATTTCTACTTATCTTAATCTCTTTGGCATAATATACGTTTTGATTGGCTGCCACAGGCTAAAATCTTTAACAGATTTTAGATAGATGATCCTATTAAACTGCATTAAAACCCTATTTTTCACAGAACAAGGCAACACATGGCTAAGCATGTTACAGTACATACACGGAGAGGCATCAAAGACAACGCAAAGGGGAAACAGTAAACATGGTTCAAGCCCACTGGAAAAAAAAAATTGTGATCCTTATTTTCAGCAACAGTTTTGAAACTGAAAATTATTTATGACCACCAAATTGGTCAGTAAAAGATGATTGTGTTGTTAAAAAACTTAGATGCGACTGCATGACAGTCAGGTTGTAGACATATAGACATATATCCTGATAGGATTTATGTCTACAAGCTGGGGCTGATATACCTTAAAATATAAGAACGAACACACACACACACACACACACACACACACACACACACACACACACACACACACGCATCATGATGGCTTAATGTATGCCAACA
>JAQLOL010000025.1:23539380-23545036 GCA_029783665.1 Naso thynnoides
AATATAGTAATAGTTTTTGTAACCATCTGATCAAATGTAATAGATCACTTAGAGACCCACTACTAAACTTTCTTTCCATACAGACTCACATCACATTGGTATTATACATTTTCTACAGATTTATCCGTCATGCACTTATGCTGTGAACTTTTCATTTCACCTCATATGAAAGGTGAGAACAATTAATTCTGTTCCGAGTCGTCTCTCATGCATATTCTATGGGCACCATATCCATGTTTCTGCATGTTTTATCCTATTTGTTTTTAAAGAAAAAATGTTGCTGCCTGTTCAGAGCTGCGCTGTCTCCTCAGTGGATACTTTTGCTTTGGTTCCTCCATGTAATACAGACACAAACTTCTTTGACTTGACTCTCCTTCCTCAGAGCAATTTAATGCATCTATACTGTGGCTTGGCTTCAATATGTGAAGGCAGATCTCAGTATGACATATTGCCAATGCTTTTTCTCTACTTGCTTGTTCTTCACAGAGAAAAATCTTTCAAAAGGAGCAGTTCGGTTTGGCACTGTTCACTGCAGTTATTCTACATCATGTATATAGCATGGTTACAGATATAAAAGATGAAAAGAAAAAAATGACTTAAGACTTTATAAAGTTACTTACTGTAGATCAGCAACCAACAAACAAAGACATTACGTTTGACTTAAACATGTTTGTGAAATTTTCATGCAAGTGTTAGATATTCAAAGCCTACATATTTAACTTTTTTTACTAAAAAAATAAAGAAATAAAGAGCTCTTCATCCTCAGTTTGGGCCTGGTCAAATATTATTCACTTGTCTGTTAACAGAAAAGTAAATCCAGGCTGTAGATTCACACATGTAGTAACCTTACACCTGCTGGGCTTGAATGACAATGCCAGCTCCCCACCCACTTAGTTGATTTGCATACTGTGCATGAACAACCATTCCGATAACACTGCAGAGAAATAGATACAATGAGTTGGCATGGAACAGCATGCTGGATGCAGATTAGATGGAAATAAAAGATTTAAGTATCACAGCTCTTTAGAAACAAACCATACTTTAAAAATGAGTATTCAATATGAAGCTGCATTGATGAGCACGCAATAAGGCTTTCAGCTACTTTTTTTTTTTTTACAAACTGCTGTACGATTACAAAACAGGAAATAACTGCTGAAACTAACTTTGTCCTGTTTTTAAGCAGTAGTCTTAACACTGCAAAATAATTTTGATCAAAACTTGACATTCAGTTTCTTTTTCTTTTGTCGTTTGTTGGTTTGTTTTTTGGATGGTGGGTGAATTGTCAGACTGTTCCCATCTGCCAAATTAAACGGCATCTATGAAGAAAAGTCATTACAGTTTTTCAGTGCAGTCACAAACCCTTTCAAAAATAATCATTTCAAAACTAAAATCCATATTCCAAAGTTTTTATAAACCTCACACAACTACATACACACAGAGATGATTTATGCATTTTACAGTACATGTGTAGTTGTGTATGTGATAGAGAATTATTATTTTTAGAGTGCAGTGGAACAAAACAAAGCTTGTTTGTCAAGGGGCAATGCCAAGTGTAGCCTGAAGCACAGAGAGAGTTTCAGTCAAAAGAGTTAGAGGGAGCATTTACTAGAGGACATACCGAGTAGTTTCCATCATTTGCAAAACATTTCTCTGAGCAAGTGTCTGTGTGTGTACATGTTTATTTGAGTATGTGCGTGTGCATCAGCTGTCCCCCCTGTAGCCCCTTCATGTCACCTAACACCAGGGGCTTGTGGCTGTGGCCATGGGTGGTACTCTATGTGAGAACTGGTTCCTGCAGGGGGTGTGAACAGACCCCCTGATGGTATCAAAATATATACCACAGGGGACAAACACACAAAAACACACACAAACACACATAAACACAGTACAGTGCTGTAAATTATGCACTGGGGATATGGATGTCTTTTTCTCAAAAACATCAATGATATTTTTCTGTGTGTATCACTGGTATTTTTTGCAAAAATGAGGGCAATTTATTTCATTAGTTCTGTCATTTCTGTTGTTTCCAAAGATAGAATAACTTGGATTGATATAACAGAACAGATCTGTAGTTAAAAAGAACTTTGCAAGGCTGGAAATCTCACATTTTGATTCTGAATCTTGGTGTCATGATTTGATTTTGAAATGATTTTTGTTTCAATACATATAAAAGGAAGGGGCAGTATACAGAGGATGGGCTTAATTTCACAAACTATTCGCTCATGTCTTTAGTCCAATGAACGGCAGCACAGAACAGAGCCAGGACTAAGCTATTGGTCTAGATGAAGGTCACAGTCTGATGAATAGAAAAAAGTAGTTAAGTGTGTGGGAGTACACAGCTTTTTTCTTTCTTTCTTCCTTCTTTTTCTTTTTTTTTGAAAGAAAGGCCGCAGCAAAGATGTGAAAACATGTTAGAGTCTTTGTTAATAAAAAAGAAAAAAATGTAACTTACTGACCACCACCACTGAAATGTCTTTTGTGTTGGTCTTTCTGTTTTGTGTTGCTACTGTTACAAATGTTCTGTCCCTAGCAGTCGAGAACACCATCTCTGCTGCAGCTCAGTTTCCAAAGAAACCCAACCTCATCCACAATTCCAAATGATTCATCAGAGATGTCTGAAAGTTTGTGCAGTATTGCACTGTGCTGGTTTGCTGGTTTGTTAGCTTTGCTAGACTCTGGCTTCGTCTACCCATCCGTCCCATATATTATCTTCACGTTAAAAAGTTACAATTATTAAGCCAATAGACTCAAAATTTGGCTATTGTGAAGATGAAAACCAGTAAACCAGTCAAGTTGTCACAATTTGTACCTGCAGGGTAGTTCAATTATTTTCATTTCATCAACATAAGCCTTCTATTTACATAATATTAAGTCAAAAAACAAAAACCTCAGCAAGCGAATCTCACATCAAAAACACTGGATAATGTGTCCCAAAGCCACAACAACAAAAAAAAGACACATGAAGTCAACCCAACTTTGCTATTAACCACATTTTCTCTGTGTTGTTTGACTAGTATCCAGGCCAGCATGAGTAATTAGGCAAAAGTGATAAATGAACTAATGTATAAATATTTGCCTGTTTATTTTAGTGCCTTAAGCCTTCAATAATGAGACGTGTACACACATCACTGCAACAGGACTACTAAAGCTAAAATCATGGGTAATTAATTATTTCTGCATATCATGAAATAACAGGATGGTTAACACTGTGCTGCAGGTCATTCGGCTGAACTGGAGATAAATGAGTTGCTAGTGGTATGTGCCTTGAGGAATGTACAAAAGTTTAGCCTTCTCATAAGCAGTGTTTTTATCTATCCATCTAAATGCAGATAAGCCAACAGTGGCTCAACATCAGACAGTAAACTTAGTGAGAGAAAGATAAAAGAATGTACAGTGGGCTGATAAAGGACAAGGGAGTTACACGTAGACACTGAGATTGCAAAACAAGGACATACAGTAAGTGGAGGACTAAAAAGAAACAAGAAGGTGATTAAGTTGAAAAGATGTACACGGAGAGAGATGTGCCTAGGAAAACTGATTTGAACCAAAGTGGGAAAATGAAAATGCAAGGGAAACAGAATAGACTGAAATTGAGAGAAGATCAAAGAAGCTGAAGATGTAATGACAAAACAATCGAGAGCTGAGTGTGTAAACCAAAAGCAAAAGACAGAGGGATAGGAGCATCACGAGGAGCGAGGTGGGAGTTAAGTGATGGAATAGAGTTGGACAGGAAAACATTCAAACACCAGAGCAAAAGTGGGCCAGTTGCATAATGTTTTAGATGAGGACTGAATAATCTCAGTATCTGTTAGACTTCTCAATTCCTGGTTGTCTGTCCTCAACTCTTTCCAAGGGGCTGTCCCCATGAAAACAAATGAAAGAACTTCATCAATAAGGTAAGATTTCTTTTTAAGACTAACACAATGTAAAGTTGCTGTTACCTTCTCATTTACTAGTCCGCACTTTTCAGTCTCACGCAGGCTATCATTTGATTCTTCTCTTATCTGCAGGTAATGAGTTGTGTTGTTCACAACAATGATGTGAAGGTGCAAGTTAATTACAGGTAGAACAACCGATTAATTGACATGTCTGTGTCAAGTGGGTGTTCATGATATGTGTGTGAAAAAAATAGGCTAGTACCTTAAAAGTCTGAGAAAGAGAGAATGAATTCACATTTCACATGTAACTCCAGATTAGAAAAAAAATGTCCTTCACCAAATGAGCATTTGATTATATATTTATTCAGGATGTTGTCTGATCATAAATCATGATGATTCCAAAGGCCCAAAATGCTTGTGAAGTGGAGAGACAGATTAGAAATGAGGGTATCTGTCCATTATTAATAGGTGTAATGTGAGCAATGTGAGTAGATCTATAAAATTAGCCTAGTGGAAGCTCTAACCCAATCAACGACAAACTTTAAGAAGCAGCAGACAACTGTGAAAATCACCAATCAACATCAAGCTTCACTTACCAATATTTTCATGTTAAAATGTGAATTTCTCTAATTGGCTTTATTTCCAGATGTAGGAGGCAGCTGTTTCAACTAAAAATTCAGAGCACTACCTGTCAACCAAGCCGACACACAGTTGGTGACTTGCTGGTGAACAAGGTGAAGTATCTATTAGCTCCCTCAGGAGTCAGTAGAGACTAATACTTGAGCAACGAGGCAAGGTAATGCTGGACTTTGATTCATCAGGTGGTCAAATTCTGAATGCATTAAATGCATACAGCTTTCTCCATACATACATATTACGATTACAGTTAGTTGTTTTATGAAGATGTGCACATAGGCAGGAGTTAGAATTGGTTGTGATGGGTAAAGGCAGTCAGGTAGACTTCTGTTCAACTACAAAAGTATTAATGAAACATACATATGGATATAAAGGACATCTGCACAAAAGTAATGCCAGTGTTTTAAAGTGAAGATATGTTAATTGCCATGGCAAACACTTTCAGTATGTCATTATACTGTGATACCGTAAGCCACTAAATACCCAACATTTCAACATCTATTCATCATCTCTTACTGATCTGAAGCAGTCTTTGCGGAAATCCACTGGGCACAAATATGCCACATGGCAGAAACTTTAATCCTTCAGGTATCTAACGGGCTTTTGTTTTGTGACACTGCCAAAAAGCTGAAAGGGTTCAAATGAGGGACTGTGTAGATTAAACGGCACAATTAATCTCTCTTTCTCCAGCCGCCCAAGCTCCAAGTCTAGACTTCAAAGCAGACACGAACTTTAAGACTTGAGCCACTTGTAGCTTTAAAATGTTCTGTGTACATGACTCACTGGGGCCTCTGAAAACAACCTTGTTGTCATGCTATCTTCAATAATGGAGTGACTGGTTATGAATCAGAAGATAGAAAGTGAAGGCTTTTTTGTGTTACAGGAAGATTTCAAAACCATACAAGTGAAAAGAAGTCCCCCCTTTTTAAATTTTTTTAAGGATAAGCTCAGGATAGAAACTCAGAGGAAACAGTCGGTGCAAGGACTCAGTATTGTGTCAATGTCTCTATCTATTCTATTCTAATCTTTTCAAGAAAAAATACATGGCACCAAACTTTGAGATGTGAAAAGCAATCCGAGATACAATGCAGGAAGGCAGGATTGGACAGCAGAAGGACAAAAAGAAACAGATGAAAGAAAAA
>JAQLOL010000025.1:23551018-23582570 GCA_029783665.1 Naso thynnoides
TTATTTTTTTTTTTTTTTTTTGTACCAAGTTTAAGGTGGACAGAGCAACACCTTCTGAGAGTTCATAGTATGACCTCAGAAAATGGCGAAAACAGATTTTTTTTTAAAAAGTTTTTTTCCCCAAAATGGCTGACATCCTGTTGTGTTTAGGAAATGGCA
Source organism: Naso thynnoides (assembly GCA_029783665.1). Taxonomy (NCBI): domain Eukaryota; kingdom Metazoa; phylum Chordata; class Actinopteri; order Acanthuriformes; family Acanthuridae; genus Naso; species Naso thynnoides. The sequence goes on from JAQLOL010000025.1 coordinate 23,551,178, forward strand.
CAAACAGGATTGTTAAACTGTTTAACTGTGGATACAATTGATGTGTCCATTAACTTTTGTATGCAATGTACAAGACCTTTAAAATAACTTAATTTTTTTACCACTGCAAAGATTAGCGAGTTCAGAGCACCTTTAGCCACTCAGAAATGCTATAATTTTTGCAAAGCAAAAAAAAAATCCATTCAGTTTCAAAAAGGTTTTCCCATCAGTGCCTGCTCAGGCCCTAATGATGATGAAAATATCAATAATATCATTAATAATATAGCAAAGCCTGGTATTGCAATATTATGGCTGCCCTGTTAGAGACAGCAGAAACATCTCATACAGTGTACAGTTGGGTTCATATTTATTTTGGAATCGAATGTGTGTCAAACCAAGTCCCCAGACACATACACACCCACACTTAATTACAGGCCTGGCCACACATCATCATCCATCACCACACGACGAATGAGAGCAGCATTTGGTGGAATTTATTTTAGTTACTGTTCTGCTCACAATTTAAAATGACCCCTCTTCTGTGACAACGAAAAAATTGTGTGAGGCCTTGTGTTGCCCTCCAGGTTTTTGCAGCCTGTCCATTGCTGCAGAGGGACTGCCTTGATGGGAGACAGAACTCGTCTCACAGAGTCAAACCCAGTCAGTTTGGCTATTGCAGTGAAAGGGGGACTGATTTGGGGGTTTTAAAAACAATGTCATAAATAGACTTTCACTAAAACAGTAGAAACAGATTGCAACCAAAACCCATTTGGTCTAAACAAAACAATTATGCATTGTTTTTGTACACAGGGACTAGGAATCCAACTTGCCCATGGACTTTTCTTGTAGAGCTTTAAAGGAGTTTTCAGTTGTTTGGAGATTACAGAAGCTAATGATGTGTTATCGACCAGCATTTTAAAACATACAGATTAGTGTCATCACACAAGTTCAGTGGCTGCCACTGGGGCTGATCTCTAAAGCCGGGAGAGACAGACAAAGGAGGACAGAGGGGAACAGAGACAGATTGAGAACTGAAAATGTCCTTAAGAGACTTGTGGGCAGAGAGAGATGACAGGAGGGGTAAGAAAAAAAAAGATGAGGATCATAGCAAGATATAAGAGAACTAGAGGAAAGCGAGATTTCTACTGTATCTTACCTCATGGAGAATAAAACCATCTCAAGAATTGCTCATCTAGTGGAATTTGTTGAATATGTTTCTATTTCAGCAGTATTACACACACTTTAAGACAGACACTGTGCGCTGAGACAAAAATACGCCAACCCACCTTAAATCACTGTTTCCCAACATGTCTCTGTCACACACAAAGCTATTCCTGTGAAATTCCCACACACTCCTCACCCATACGCTATCAACTGCAACTTCGTCATTTCCTTTGACATCCCCAGCCTCCATCACCTGCATACATTAACAAACCTCTCTAATGTTAAAAATTATACATTCATACATTTAAGTAATTCAGTTCATTTTAAAAGCTATACACTCACCCACTCTCTTTTTCCAGACAGAATCAAGCTATTTACCTCAAATCGCATTTGAATAAATCTCATAAGTCCTTTCAAAGTTCACTAGGATAAACCAATCAAATACATCCAATGCTGGCTGACTGGCCCAATCAAAATTAGCATTCATACTTGCAATCTTTTTTATTCAAAAGACATCAAATAGCAAATCAAATTGCAGCCTATTTGTGAGGCTCAATTTGTTTGAGATAAGAAAAAGGTGGCTAATAGAGTGAGAGCGAGAGAGAAAAGGAGGCATTGCTGCAGTGCCATAATGTAATTCCAGACTTAACAAAAATATTTGATGGAGTAAACAGCGAGCCTTTGGTTCATAAATGTGGTAGATGATTCTATTTGTTCAACAAAAGAGAAATACATTATATGTGACAGACAAAATATACATTAGATGGCCAAAGGGAATGGAGGCCCAATTATTCCTGAGATGAAACCTGCTTATCACACTCACCAGAGAGTCTGTGTGTGTTTGTTTGTGTGTATAAGTTTGTGTGTGTTAAGAGTAAATACAACATGGTCAAGACTCAGGACATCAGGATGGCAAACTGTGTTCTACTGTGTTATACTACTGTGATATAAAGTTGCACACATGACATAGAAGATCTTGACTATATCATCCATCCGCCCCAACTGTATAGATGGATGGAGCGAAGTGCTGCTGAGCTAACCAGCTAAAAGAAAATATTTCAAAGTTTACTCACTTAAACACTAGACTTAGACTGAATCCACCACAGAAAACAAGTGGATGTGAAACCTCATCTCTTTCCTCCATTACCCATCTCTGTCTCTGTCTTTTTTCAACTGTCTGTAAATCATGACAGGTGGTACCCTTCAGCTTCCTCTTTCTCTGTTTTGAAAACAACATCTAACCGTCTCTGACACTCATGTTTCCTGCGTGTCAACGGATTACACACACTCAGTGACAAGCACACAGACACACAAACACCAATTATATCTGACCTGCAAACTGAGCTTCCTGCGTGTCCTAGAACAGTGGTTAACCGAATATAAAGCCTAAATACAAGTTTGCATGAACAGCCATTTTAATGAATATGGTCTGTGGTTGTCCTTGAGGCTGTAACTGAATTTTACTATAATAAGTTTATGGCAATTATGATATTTAGGCAGCACCTCGGGCAAATGTTCCTTTTACTGGACAGTAATACAGGCACAGTGAGTCACATAACACATTTGTCTTACAATGTCAATATACCCAGCTTACTTGTAATTTCTTTCAAACAAGTGTAAAGGGCAGGTGTATCTCCACCAAACACTGTCACCCACATCTTAGATGTGCACAAAAACACACACACGCCAAGGTCTAAGCAGCTGGCAAGTTTGCTCTTGACTGCCCGCCCCCGGGCACTAGGGACAGAGTGAGACTCGGCAGTGCTCAGATTTTTGGATGAGATTTAGAAAGCCATGTCCTTGTCAAGGGTATATTCGTGTTGTTTTGTAACCACATATAAAGTAAAGCTGTGTTCAGACAGTCAATAGGACAGCTTCAAATATTTAAGGTTCATATTCATGTCAGTGAGAGGTTTGATCTATAGCACAGTCCTCATTCAACAATGACTCTAAACAAATACATGATTCCCGAGTGCTGAGTCTTGAGTCCCCATTGCCTAACACTATTACTCACAAATGTTCAGAAAATCACATGTGTCTCTTGTCAGGACAATAACGGAAATTTGCTACTGTAGCATCTGCTATTTGAAAGGCTGCTATTCATCAGCTGACTGCCACGTTCAATGTAGGAGTTTTCTGAAGCATATGGTGACACCACAGTCCCACGAGTGTTGACTACGCACAGAGAGGTGCGGTCGAAGTCTTAAGAAAATGGGACTTTCACAGTTCTCACAAACAAGGTCTCAGTATATACCGACACAAAACAACAAGCAGCAGTTTTAATCAGGCTTTAAATCACAAAACAACTCAAAAATGTTCATGGTCAAATTTTTTAAAGATTCAGCTAAATCTAAATCATGTGCATGAGAAATAATATAAAGGATTAGACAACTGTACTTAGCCTGCTTTGCAGTACTCTGGGCATAAGGACCCCAAATGTAGAATTTGTCATGAATTAGGCTCAGAGGTTTGTAACACCGGGAAGAGAAGAGAAGGGAAGGAGACGTTAAGTGAGTTACTCTTAACATGAGTTTGAATTCCATTACACTTTCATTTTTATCTATAAATTTTAGTGTTTACAAGATTTAGAACACAGATTTCAGGTTCAAATTCCAAACTCTGTGTTTTGTATTGTAAATACCCTGAAAGATTTGTATTATCTCTGTGTAGGATTTGCCCTTGACTGACCCGCCTGAGGATCTAATAGAGACATGGTGTGTTTGGGGATTCTGGGGGTCTGTTCTTGAGGAACAGATGCTGGGGCACAACAGCTGTTCATCTGGCATCAAACTGCAGAAAAGCCTACTTATCCAATAAAGGAGAGCTGCACATCCGGGTAAAAGCAGCAACTCTAAAGTGACCGTCAGTAAACTCAAATTCCAAGGTCTTTGCCAATTTAAAAGCATAAAAAACTGACATTGACCGACATTGCTTTACAGAAAAAAAATAAATGGCTTGATAAGTATCCAGTCTGCCTCCATCAAAATGGATGAACCTGACATATACAATCACTTAATTGTATTTTCAGGCGACGCATCTATAGCATCTGTCACTTTATCTGTCATGAAGACCCCCCAACTCCCTTTTTTTTGTCATTGTGGTAGAACGCCTGATGTAGCATTGCTCTAAACTCATTATCAACTGTGATAAAGCAGAACTGCTATTAGTCATTTGTGCATATTACACAACATTTAACTAAAAGCCCATAAAAATAGAAAATAGGTCAGTTTTAGCCCCCATTATGTTACTTTATGCTTTTTACAAGGTCCTTCATTAGAAAGTAGGTCAACTCAATTTATGTGAATTATTATTATTATTTTCAAAATACCCCTTCTCCTTGTGGTCTTTCCAAACTTCAGTTATACAATCAAGATCACAAGACTATTTTCTGATTCACTATAATCTACAGGCACAATCAACATGTCACATTACTTGCTCATTAACATTATTAACTAATCTGTGATGAATTATCTGCTACAGATGTAAAAGTGGACCTACAAATGACTATTTTCATCCCTTCTGTGAATGGTGTGAAGCTACATATCTCTTTTTTTACAGTCCTTTGCTCTTTGGAAAAGTTAAGACAATGGTAATATGCTTTTCGTTTTATTTTGTTTTCAACATTGTGCTGAGACTTTTATTGTGCTGGTTAACATCCAAAAAGGGAAATGACTGTTCTCATCTACAGCAACACCTTCAATTATCAGATAGCAGCACTTCCAGTTCCACAGCAAGTTAATCAAGTGTGTCAGTCAGTACATTTGTCCAATATTTAATGGCTCTCATTGCCATTAAGTTCCTCTTTTTTTAAAAGAAGATTTGGAAATGGCAGAGCATAAAAACAGATAAGTCACACTGTGATTGTGTGTTACTGTGTTTAAGAGAGACAACGCACTCACCCTGGAAAGACTGCCTGGCTCTTTCCACCAGCTCTTCAATGGGATAGCTGGCCAGATCTCCTCTGGCATGCTTTGTCTTACAGTAGGTACATGCGTTCAGACACCTAAAGGGACGGAGAGACAGAGAGAAAGATTCTTTCACAACAAAAGCAATACTCTTTACACATCATCAATGCACTTAGGGTAAAATGCAACAATAAATAATAACATTATACAGAATGGAGCACAGAAATATGAAAACTTTTTGTGTAGTCACATGTTGCACAGTAAATGAAATTAGAATTTAACCTTTGATTTATAATTGACCGTGTGTCTTGTGCTACTTTGGCTAACGTTAAATTCATTAACAGTATATACAGATTAAACAGTATATACAGATTAAACTCAGTAACTTGGGCTATTTGCATAATAATCTATTTGCGTATATTATCCAAATTATAGACTTATTCTTTGCAGATCACAACATAACATCTCAAAATTTACCAATCCAGCCATTAACAACATTTCCACTTGAATAAAGTAACTCAGCTGTGGTAGTAAGAGTGACTGAGAAGACTAGACTTTTCAGAGTTGGAATAAAATCTATTCATGCAATGGGAGTCATAACTGGTCATTCTCTCCTTTGTTTCATAACTGTGGACAGCTGTGTCTCGGACCGCGGCAAGCAGTGCAAAGATTAGACTCAATGCAGTGTTTTGTTTTACAAATAGAGAAGCTTAATTAAATTGACCATAGAGGAGAGGGGGTAAGTTTGCGGCACAGAAAAACTAAAACAAGAAACAAAATACAAAGAGAAAATGGCATGGTATCAACTCTTGGGGAGTCTTTATTTCAGATGAAGAGGACTTCTATTCAAGTTGTCTCTAAATCATTGCTGAAAAGAGAAAGGCAGGCCCCAGTGAACAAGTACTTTTTGTATTTAGTCCATTAGGATTTAAATTCTGACCTCCAGTTTGTCAAACTGGGGTTGAAAATATACACTGTAATTTCTTTTAACTCAATATTTCACTGTGGGCTCGTTTATTGACGAAGCACTACTAATGGAAGCTTTTGACAATGAATAAAGATCAAAAGCTCCAGTTTCTCTCAGTGTTAAATTGGTTTGCTGTGGGACTTTTACACTCCAGCGTGATGACAAAAACATCTTCCTAATGACAAATAACTATCAAACTCTGTGATCCACAGCAGCTAGTATGAGACTATGAAATCAGACTGTTTTGGGTAACAAGCGTAAACCCTGTATCTGTCCATGACAGACTCGTGGAGAAATAAAAGGGATTCCCCAGAAGCTCAAAATAAACAGACAAAGAATACACGACTCCTGCTGCACTCATGATACAGTTTGTGACTGTTTTGTTTGTAAGTTGCTTCGTGTATTCTTTTCATTCTAGAAGAGAATTTTGCCAAATTAAAACAATTTTTTACCTAATTACTAAGCGTACAGGGTAGTATGACATCTTTAACAAGCACAAATGTTGCTCAAGTAACAGTGTAGTGGATTGACTATCACTGTATCCTTATAGTGCTCTGGGTGGAATAGAGGAAGACAAGTCCAAGTTAAAAAAGTCATTCACTAGTGAGAATCCAAATGTCAGTTAATATTGCGATGCTGATGGATCAAGAATAGTGAAACTTAACAGTGTGTGCAGTGCAGCACCAGGAGAGTGCAGCGCTCAGACTAGAGCTGTTTCATAACTCTCAACACATTTGGTACATCTATGCTACCATGAGAGCTGCAATCAGCTGTAACAAACAAGACAAGCTCCATATTCAAAATATTCTATACAGAATGTCAGCCCATATATCGGACATCAGATTTTCTTACTCCCTAATATAAGTATTGGCATTGGCCACCAAAATCCCATGTCAGTCGGCCCCTGTTAAGAACCAAATCGTGTCAGAAAAAGTGTCAGATTCCCAAATATTTAAAAGCTCCCTGAGCAGACTAATTACTACAAAATTGACAAAATAGCAATGTAAGCCATTATTAATCAAAAGTTTAAATAAATAATGTTAGTGGTTATAGTATAAGCAATATATAGTTTTAAAAACCTTTTTGCTGCCTTTATAAGACTGTGAAATAGTTTATAAGTCAATAGTAAAACACCTAAAATACATTTACAATCACTCAGACATAAATTTAAAATGCCAAGAGCATTAGTTAATGTCACCGTGGAAAAAAGAGAAAAACAAGACTACAGAGTTATCTATCCATCTATCCATCCATCTCTACCTCTCAGGGTATTGCTTATCCTGGTTGAGGGCACTAAAGATGGCAGCTAGGTCACAGGACCGAGCTCTGGAGAAAACACAGACAGATGGGGCCCCGCATGCACGCGCGCACACACACACATACACCACCAGGGGGTCCATCCATCTTAATGTGATCAGGCCCAGCTGAGTGGATCACACCAACATTAATCTCGAGAGACAGCCAGTGGCCGGCTTGAGTGTGTGCTTGCATCAATTATGTGTATGTGTGTTCACGTGCTGCTGCTGAACATTTGTCCAGTATCACAACAACGCATTAGCAGTTTCGACCTCTCCATCAGCCTAAACACACTGCGACAACTAGTCAGCACCCACGGATGACCAAGACTACAGGGGAGGAGCGGTGTCACTCTCTCTGAAACACGAACACACACGTCTGTGTATTTAAGTATGCAAGTTTTCAATCTTGCTGAAGAGAAGACAAGACAAGACAAGAGAAATTACTGAATTCACCCTGAAATAAGTAGAACTTTTAATAACTGAATTTACACAATGTTTCAAAATGTTGTTACTGTTGATGAAAACTATCAACAAACAACAACAACAACATTCCAGTGGTGAGAGGCAGAAATACGTCTAGAATCAAAACGAAATATTCCTCCGTCTTATCGAGCAGCCATCCTTTCCCTCCTTTGTTTCTGTCCTCTCCCCCTTCTCTTTCTTCCCAGTTAATTAAACCACAGAGGTAGCTGTTGTACCTGACAACAGTGTACTTCATCAATGTGTTACAATGAGAGACTACCTCCCCGGTGTGTGTGTGTGTGTGTGTGTAAGTGTGAGTGTATGTGTGTATAAGTGTGTTTAAGAGAGGGAAACTATTGTGTGGTTGCAGCCTTGAAAAAGGTAACAAAGAAAGGAAAGCCCTGAGGTTCCTCTATACATCTGTAAACCTCCCTTGACATACATACACACACACACACACACACTCACAAAAACACACACACATATTCATACACATACATACAAATATTGTATTGTTCGCTTTGGGTAGGCTCCCATGTGGAGAATGTTTAAGTACAGACTGGGAGAGAATTGAGAAGAAGGTTTTCTCAACGATAAGCATTTAGTATCTACACACTAATTAGAAAACTGCTCAATGCATAAACAAATTTAGGTGAGTGTGTCTATGAGTGTGTGTATGTGTGTGTGTGTATGTACATGGGGGTTTCGCATTATACGAGCTTGAAGATGCAATTATGAAAACAAAGCTGAAACTGCAAGGGGGAAGTCTGAGCACTTTGCAAATTATGAGGCAAAATTATTCACAGTGTTTATTGTTGAGACTGGGAGGGGGGTGGAGTGGGTATATGAGCAAACAAAATCTTGAAACTGCTATTATAGAATGAACAAAGCCTCGAGCCTGTAAGTTTACTGTTAGTGTCATCTCAAAGTCAAAGTGGAGTTTGCAAAATAACGAGGAGTCAAAAACAAAGAATGCTGACACAATGGAGTAAAGACCTATTAAGAACAATGAATAGAGGGTGATTAGTTATTCATTAAAAGGTTGGCAGCCAAACCTTATTTACCCTTGATACACTGTCATGAGAAATGGCTGCACTGAAGTTATACTGTATGGTAAGTCTGCATGCCTCTGACAAAACAGTGTTCCTTATCCTAATTATGTTTTAAGAAGACTGATCTTGAACCGTGTTCAAGATCTGGGATGTAACATTAATTGAAGTCCTTATAACTTGTTGTGGAGCTCAACCTTCTTGGCGCAAGTTTCTGTTTATTAACTGCAGACACTAAAGGTCTAGAGAACAAGCAAAGAACAGAAATCATGACAGAAATAATGCCCTGGTTTTTAAGGTTTAAATTTTTATGTGAATGTTATATTTCTAGTCCGTTGTCAGATTTTGCCCAAAGACAGGCAAAAGGTCGGTTAAGACTGCAAAACAAAGTGGTTTACTTTGATGTTGGATGCCTTTTACACTCAAGAGTTTAATTTAACAAAACAGTGGAACAGCAGACTTGTTTTCTGTCCTGGTTGCAGCTCTTGTTAGACTGAGAAAAAAACAAAAACAAAGTTCTCCCTCCATTATCTCATGTATTATTGTTTTGAATTTTCCTTTGTGTCAGATGTGTGTGTATGTGTGTGCGTGCACATGCGCATGCTTCTTTTTATCTGTGAGTAGACCAGTGTGTGTCCTAAGGCAGCTGGGGCCGGTTCCTCTCAGTGTTCAACCCCGGCTGTGTGTCTGACCTCTTGAATTTTGTTATTTAGTCTCGTGCTCCAGTGCGACACACTGAAACAGCTGTGTGTGTGTGCGCGCGCACGCGTGTGTGTGTGTGTGTGCTGGGGGAGCAGGGGGTATTATAAAATGTGTCACATGCTGACCCTGGCTTTCTGTAGCTACTACAGCAGCCTGGCTTGTTGTTTTGACTGGAGAGAGACAGCACGTGTATGTGTGTGAGAGCATGTGCATGTGATAAATCACAATGTCTGCATAGGAACAGTGAGGCTCAACTTCTTGTTTTGTCTCTGGCCAGACCCTTAGAATGTGTTTGTACTGCATCAGACAAGCCATTGTTGCTGAACAAGAATGGCACGATGTTTGTTTATTATAGACCAGCACACATACGGATAAATTCAAGTGCTGATCTGATCTGAAGTTACACTTGTAGAGACATTAATTCACTGCTTAGCCGGCTACAGTATCTCACTTGTTGCCTGCCTCTCTGTACTGCCTGTCACTCAAGTTCAAATGTGTTTGAACTTACAATTTATCTGAACGAAACTTGAATACAAACCTTTTCCGAACTAATAATACTGATCGCATTTTTATATCTTTACGTTAATGTCACACCAGTCTAACATCACATTCTTATAGCAATTTAATGCTAATCTTTTCAACAGTTGTATTAGCACACAAGAACACTGAGTCTTTAAGTTCTACAGTGTTAGTAACTCACAAGCTTACAGGTTACAACGTGTTGTTCTCAAACTTATGAGCCTCTAGCAAACAGCCTGCTGAAGCTGAGAATGCCTAACAGTCTGCAGTCAGACAAGGCTGTACACTTGGTGTGACTCCATTCAATTGTGGTGCTGCTGCGCCCTTTTTGTGGCAAGCTAGCAGGTGAATTGGCAGATTTGTTGTGGTAGAATCAGACAACTGTTTAGCACAAGTTGACTAAAAGCTTCATTAGTTTCTTTGCTATCTACGCTGTAGAAGCTAAAATACTTTAACATAATGCTTCTCCGCTTGGTGTCATGACTGTCCGCTTGGAACAGCTTTGCTCACTATCATCCTTCATTTTTATAACACTAGTCGCAGTATTGGGCAAGTTACACTGGAACAGTATTATGTTACTTATTACTGATTACTGAGTAATTAACTGCATCACTAGTTCCTTTACTATATTACTTTTGCAACCTAACCAACTTCCTCAAAATGTGATGCACAACCTGTTTTGCCAGCTCCCAAAACTTAACCAACTTTATAATTCTTTGATAAGATACCTGAGGACAAATATTTTAGACAAAGATCAGAAGTGCCGCCAGTGCCAGCAAGTAGACGCCCCTCTCTAATAACACAGTAACTACTCAATTACTTGGATAAGTAACTGTAAGAGAATTACTGTTTTGGCAATTATAATCCTCTACTTTACTAGTTTATGGGAAAAGTAATAAAATTACAGTAATGCGTTACGAAGTAATGTGTTACTGCTAAACCCTGACCAGTTGTTTGGTTTACTGATAGATCAATAAGGTATGCAATAGATCAGGTTGAGTTTAGAGTGCCCTCTGCTGGATCTACTTGAAGTCTAACTATTTCCAATAGTCTTCTGTACATTACACATGTGAAAAGGTCATCACATGATGATTATGAACTTTTTCCTCCACATTCAAACAAATGTTTGACTTTTGAATACAAAGTGATAGCCGTAATTTACAGTGTAACTGAGATATGAAATCACATGATGTCAACCTCTCTGAATTACAAGCTGACTTTACTGACATGTCATCAAAACAATGAAAGCAAAAGTCATGGTTTGATGACAACAAACCCAGTTGATAAAAATCTGCTACCATACTGACAGAAAGCAGGACAGTGTCATTGCAAAGATTCTGCTATGATTTGACAGAGGTGTTTTACAGTTTTGGAAACTCTGTGATGCAAAAACTACTTTTAATCCATTATTAATATAATTAATAGTCACTTTCAGTTAACTTCTCAGTCAGCTCTCATCTCATTGGTTGGGCAGCTTAAACCAACAGCATGGTCTTACTTATGCCTTACTGATTGATTTAGAGTCGTCTTCATTTTGGGCTTTCAGAGCATCAACACAGATTAAGTTGATATCTGAGGGTCATAATGCATAATGCCTTTCTATTGAAATTTACTTGTGAATGAAAAGGGTTGCAGTTCTTGCACATGTCATCTATTTCACTGTGAATCACATTAAATTGAAGACGGTCTTTGACCTAAATGCACGGGTTTTCCACTGATATCCAATACTACGCAGCCAACATGACAAAATATGTGCACGGCATATGTACAAACACCCTTTTGACAAAATGACATGCCTAACGTTTGGCTCATGGAAAGAAAACCTAATCTCTAGGTTGATGATCCTGTCTTGACGACAACTGGCCATTTACCTCTTGAAAGGAAACACGTAGGAAAGAGGTTTGTGCAAACGGTAGGTAAGACGATCAGGTGTGTGCATGAGTGTTTGCCTGTAAACTGTGTTTGCCTGCGACATACTGGGCTAATTCAGTTACTCGGGGGTTCTGTAGTGTAATGCCTTGTAATGACACACAATCTCATTTTGTCCAAGGAGACACATCAATCTTTTGGATTTACTGTGGGGAGCAGAGTCTCTCCTGGTGAGTGAGTAGAAGGAAGAGTGGATGAATTTTGTGTGTGTGTGTGTGTGTGTGTGTGTGTGTGTGAGTGAGGCATGTATTTGTGTGTTAAGCAGTGGGGAAGAGGGAAATGGAATAATATGTTCAGACCAGTGGAGCTGAAAACTACCCATACATTGGTTTGATAAACAGCAGGAAAGGCCACCATGGTACATAGCTAGAAGAGGTGTGGGTAAACGTGCAAGCGTGTGTGTGTGTGTGAGTGGGAACATGTCTGCATATGATCATGTGTGTGTTGGGAACAAAACAGAAAAAGAAAATGGGAATTCCTTTGTGGAGGTGTGTGTGAATGTGTGCTAGCGTGAAAAATCAAAAGATTTGGTGTGTATATTGTGCATCCATGCATTCCCATGAACATACACACGTACATGATCAGAAACCCTTGTGTAAACACCCTTCACTCCTCTGCAACTCCACTTTTCTGAAGCAAATCAGCACATTTTCTCCCTCTTTTGTTGTTGCTTCAAATGTTGCATTTTCACTTAGACTCCTCGGGGAGAAAAACAGCCCAGAAAAGAAAATATGAGATCATTGACCGCCGAACAACAAAATGAAAACGCAGTCAAGTAGAGCAGTGTAGCGCAGCTGGTGTATTTGCTTTTAAGATGAGGAAGAGATAAGGAAAAATTATCAGCAGTGAGCATCTCTTGGACCCCAGCAGTGGTGATTTATGATTTACAGTCTCAACGAGAGTGTCAAGCAAATGAAACATACCTGCTTCAATTGTTGAGTAAAGTGTGTGTGTCTCCTTGTGTAGGAGAAAGGAAAACACAGATTCTTTCTGTGTTACTCTGAGGCATCTCAAAAAAAAACAAAACTGGCTCCTCAATCTCCTAAGCCTTTTTCTCTTCACTACTGTTATTGCTAGAGAAATTCAAATTACAAAAGAGCACATAGGTCTAATTCAATTTGCTTTTAAATCAGCTAATGACTCACCATCTCCCACTCTCCTCTTTCTCTTTCAAGCAGATTTGTCTGCAGAAACAGCTCCTCTATTCCTACAGCAACTTTACTTTTTCTTAGTGATAGTCTTTATTAGAAAGTGTGCCACCAATGAGATGTGCTGTTTTTTTTACCCCACCATTTCAAGGCCTCTAGTATCAAAAAACACAATGTGCTGAGCAAGGCCGCCCTCAAAACAGAAATCGTTCAAAGAGGGCTAAGACAAGAATCCAGCAGCGCAGAATGCTCTGAGGCATGCTGATCGGGCAAGACAAAGTGGAGCTCGACTATCAGGTGCTGAAATAGTCATTCCTGTGCTGAAAAGCATGAGAGTGCGCTGGTATTATAGTAGTCAATAAAAGGAAAATGAGTATTGAACCTGTTCATGTACTAGAAAGTTGACTGACTATGACAGAAAATACAGGAAAAGGATGTGGTGGCGTGAAGAGATTTCTGCTATTGGATGAGCTGATTTTTGATTTTTCTTTAGTAAATTAAAGACTGTCAAACTAACAACATTAAAGATTAAGCATCAAGTAAGACTAGACAGGTCAATGTTTACTGCACACATCTTTCTTTCAGCTGTATAAGACTGTGTAATAGGCACTTAAAGCACAGAGAATGAAGGAATATAAGAAGCTTTTAAACTTCCATGAATTAATGTAACCACGATGAGCTTAAACTCTGTGAGGCAAAAAAAAATCTGTTCTTAAAAACATGAAAACAATGTTTCCTTGCTTTCCCATCATTGTGGGGGTTTTTGTTACAATACAGTGGGATGAATTACCCTGATTATTTTTCATTATACTGTACTTTCATCATGTTTATGACGACTGAAATGATTTTAGGGAAGAAAAAAAACAAACACTGCACTGCAGTTGTTTGTGTGTTGGAATAAAATATGAAAGCCAAAACTTGGCCTCAGTGAGTAACATAATGTATGATGAACTGTTCCACTGTCCAGCATTAAACTCATATGCACACAAACACAACTGGTTATGTGAAAAAAACACCAAGTTTTGAACTTAATTTACCTGGAGTTGGATTTTTTAGCATTTTATCCAAATTATTACAGTAAATCTGATCAACTAGAGCCAAAAACGGGAAACGGCACTGATGATAATGAAGCCTTTGTCTGCATGGGGCCATTGATGCTTAAGAGAAAACTTGTTTTATGTATTGTACTACTGCTGTTCTATTCTACCACTGTTAAGTCTGATATTTCTTGGGACTGTAAAGGTGCTTTGGAGTTACTTCTTTATATTTCCTTGAAGATCTGAAATGTTGTGTATGCAACACATCCTACGACACATGACAGAACAGCAAACGCATTTCATTAGATAGTAATGTTGGCTGCACTATATATTGAATGACAGTACTAAAGATTAGTCTCCCTGTAACTCTCTGTATCTCTATGAAAACATCCGACGCTGGTTAACTCAGGAAAAATTTGCTTTAACTCATGTTTTTTGGAAGCATTATTGAAGTGTAGGATAAAAAGTATAAAAGTAGCTGGAAAGAAACAATTTGACAAGCTTTTTAATACATGAAAGAGTCTGTCAAGCTGTTTAAAAATTTTAACAAAAGTGAAAAAATATGGCCCAAAACAAAAAGAAACAAAAAAACCATTGATTTATCAAAAACTGTGTTCCCATTCTCTTATTCCCCTGGGAACACTATTTGTCAACATCCCTTAACCTCTTCTTTCAAAAGGTAGAAAATCACCCCTGACATGCAGGATGTTGCTGCTGTTTCGTGGTTTTGCAGCTAGGTCCTGATCTTGGCCCTGCCCTTTTTAAGGCTTATTGTTTTTCATCTCATGACAGATTCCTGTGACCCCAAATTTACTTCTCTCTCAGCTGGCTAAAGCCCTGAACATTCCTCCTTGATCACAATGGTTAACACAAATCTGTGTAAAGGTCAGCAGCAAGGCTGATAAGAGCTATTATCCCACTGTGTCGGCGTGGAGAGTGGATGGAGAAGTTGTGGCAGCCAGACCCAAATCACAGGAAACAAGCAGCTAACTCACTGGGGGCCTGTCAGCTAACACAAACATATCCACAGTGCACACTAATACAAAAGGGTGAAACACTGTCTCTGTAAGCTTTGTTTACATAGCGTTTGCCTGTGTGGGTATTTTGCTGAGGTAAATATAACGGATTATAGAAATCAAGCAATTTGGCAGGGATAAAGGTCTGTGAGAAATTAGCCACTATCCCAAAACTTTTATGATTGTAAGCCACCACCGAAATGAACAAAACAGAGAAACAACCCTAAAAAGGTTATGAGAGATTAAAACCATGTAGCCAGAGTAATTGTTCCAAACATTCATGTTAAAAAGATATTAAATGTCTATTTAAAACTTTGTCACTTTCATCATGCAATATTCATGGCTTAATGGCTGAAATTAAATTAGCCTTCACTTAGGCAGATAAGTATGTTATTGGTGTCAGGAAGGTTAAAAAAAAAGGAAAAAGTTCGAGAAAAAAAAAAATACAACCAACTGAAGAACTGACATAAAGGATAAAATTAGTTTTTCCACAGGCATCGTGCTGTCGACTCAGAGAGCAAAAGCATAACACATAAATTATCTGATTTAATTTCTAAGTACATATAGGGTGGCTGTTGCTGCGCATTGAAGAGAATGCGGATCCCAAACCAGAATATCATTTTAAAAAAGTATCGTGAGCATACAGCCATTTCATGCACCTGATTATATAGGATGGTTCTACCAAAATACATTCGACCCACATTGGACCTATTCATATCAGTCAGCTGTTAGTACTGTTGACTTTTGGAACAATATACTTATTCTATTTTGATGCAAGCAACATGTTTTAAACAAGTTGGGACCATTCCACAGCTAAATGGGTTCATTAGTAACAGGTGACAGTATCATCACTCGGTACAAAAGGGTCATCCTCAAACCCTGTCAATAACAGGCAAGCAGCCAGACTCATAACTCTGTGAAAAACATGACGGTATGAAGGACAGTACAACACAGCCTCAGAAACACTTCACAAAGCCACTGTATGACTGTATACAATGTTGGTCAAGTTCTACACAGCGTCCAGGTAAAATTGTGAGTGGAGAGTTGATTGATCGAACATTACTTCCCTCGCTAGTAAGTGCCAGAAATATTCATATGAATATTAAACTTGGTATTATATGTTAAAAGGTAAAATATGTCACATATGGCCACCTTTCGAGGTAACTTCCAATCATTAAATTCAACTAGTCAACTAGTCTAAGTATAAATTTCTGTTTAAATTTTCTTTAGGGGCATCCCTCTTCCCAGTCCAGGCCAGTAAACACTGCCTGGACAGTGACTGTCATATATCTATTTTTATAGTTTAATTTTCATTTTGTCTATTATTGCTGTCTGGGTCCTGGTAACAGCATATTTTAATGTTGCTGGGACATCTGACAAGGACGTGCTGATGACGGCCATGTAATGTCATGGACGTTGGCACAATTTCCATTCCGAAACTGTCTTTGAACGACGATGTGACATCTTGATTGGACGTTCAAACTAGGGTCTTTTAATGTCTGAATGGAGGTTGTAAAGAAACTTTGGCTTGCAAAGATTTTTTTCTTTAGGACTTAATTTTTACCCATACCCAACACCTCCATATTTTAAAGAAAGCTCCAGTTGCCGTATCTATTATTTTTTCAAGAGCTATAACTGAATCACACACCCTTTTGTGCTAACAGCCCACAAAAAGATGTCAATGTGTCACTGCACAACAGCTGGTGTCATTGTATATGTCATTGAGTAGACTAAACTCTCTACCAGAATCTGTCTGACAGTATGATTAGAGATTTAAGTTTGCTACATGGATTCAGTAGCCAAAAGGAAAAACTTCAACTCTAAAACATCTCAATTATGTCCTCAAAATAACCTACTCTAATTTAACAATATATTTTTTAAACAAATCCTCTTTCCACCACAGATACTTGTGTACCTCACATGAAGCTGGTGTCCAAATAAAAGGGAAAAACACTACAGTTTCAACACTAAGTTGATCTTTTCTGGTTTTATTAAATTTTGTATTAGGAGGTGCTACAACCTCCTCAGCACCAAACATTCGATCTATCCTAAAACAATGCCTACATTTTTAATTACAAGACTCCTTTAAAAGTCAAGGAAAATTATTTTTGGACTGTATTTGCAAAAAAATGTTCCTAAAGCTTATAACATTGACCACACAGCAAAGGAAAATTATTTTTGAACTGTACTTGCAAAAAAAAAGTTATTAAAAGCCTTTAACATTGACCACATAGCAAACCTCTTGTTACACAGGAATCACTGATAAAATGCTGTCTTGGCTCCAAGGTTATATTTTATTCTCCCTGGATAAGTGAGGTCAGTAACTCGGAGAATAAGAAATTTCCACTCTCCTGTAACAAAAATCAAGACTTTAGAATTTGATGTGTATTAAAATCCTTCACTGTTTGGTTCTATTCAAAAGATATCAGCATCTCTTTTTGTCAGCCAGTTGAAAGTTTGACCCTGTGAATATTTGAAGGACGATGCGCAGGATGTGGCTGAGAAACATTAACACCAAAAAAAGCCTCATAGCTTCACGGTATCACACTGTATAATGCTAAGAAAAATTACATATCCTAATGGTATGGGACTCTTTTCAGGTTCAAAAATATTTGCCCTTGCATGACCACAGATGCTGGACAAAAGTTACATTATGACATAACATTTACATGGGTTTACAGTGGTGCTGACTTCCACATCATTTCAAATTCAATGTCAAACAATTTTTCATAAATGAAAATCAAACATCAAGGCAGAGGACAGCCTGCCAGGAACACTTCGCTTATGTTTAAGAGAGCTCACAAACACAGAAAGTCTACTGCCTCTACCTGTTCCCCTGGTATCACGCTGTCTACCTGCCTGCCCAGAGGATTTGAATGGTGAAGTCGTTTATCGATGTACACAGATCACTCATAACAAATGACTTTTGCGCACATTGCAATAACAATAACAATAACAGATGTTATTACAGCCAAAAATGTGACTAAACAGAGAACAGAGAAGGGACATAATGAAATGAAACGAGCTGCAACGGTGAAACAAAGGGCTGTTTTAAAAAAATGCCCGAAGACTGATGGCAATGGTACACATAAACAGCAACTACTCCACACACAAGTTTAATGACCCATTCTGACTGAGTGGTTGTAAATTCCTTGCTTATGACACTAAGCATCACGATTCAACTTGTTCACAAAAAGGGCTTTCACTGTCAATGACAACACATGCACACACACATTGATACACAAAGTGTAAGAAGGGACCATTTCTGTAGCCTAGGGCAAAACACACACACATCCTCATGCACTACCGTCCTAATAGTATCAAGCATACTAAAACTGGAATACAAAATGGAGCATTAGAAAGACATAGTTAAGTCTTTTTCCAGTCTGAGGCTAAAGGAAAAATGAACTCTGCCCTTAGGCTTATCTGTTTGCATAAAGAGGCTATGGAAGGAGTAAACAAGGAACAATCTGAAACTAAATGCAGGCAGCTGGAATAAGCCAATTAAAGAGAACAAGCTCAACATCAGCTGCTGGATTCCACGACAGAAGCACAAGTTGAATAGAGCCGGAAAGAATCATGTCTGATTCAATTTTTAATGTAAGAAAAAAAAAGTTGTTTACTTTTGAATGAAAGTAGATAACATGCTATAAAACCTTGGCAGTGAGCTTCTTTTGTATCATGTAGTTTTTAGAAGTCTGACAACTTTCCTGATATCCAAAGTCTGTGGGAGGATGAAGTGATTATGATTTTATCAACCATGTCTGTTTGGGTACAGTGTTGGGGACAATTGCATTTACCTAAAGATAATGTAACAGTGCTTCTCAACCTTTTTTTGAGCAGCACCCTCCTGTCTTTTATCCAGGTCCATCATCACTGCCCATCAAATCAAAGGTAGGCTAATTGCCTTACCTGGATATTAATATTGGTTATTATTCTGCTTATAATATTACAATAAAAATTATTGAATGCCAAATGACATATCAGACTTCACTAGATAGTTAGAATATCACAAGACCCATCATTAAGTTTCCCAGGGAGCATAAAAGCCATTTGAAAAAGGACAGAAATTAAGTTTTTTTCTGTACCTGTCAACAAAGCAGGTCCCTGAACATTTCTGCCACAAACTGATTCATCTGTCACTTCTGAAATCAATATATGCCGTTTCATAGTGTACACTGAGTCACTGTTACCTAGCAAGTAATATGGACTTTAACAACATGTCCCTTTAATCATGGCTATTCTTAACTTAAGAATTGCCTTTCAAAAATAGTATTTTTTCATAAAGACCTCTCTGTCAGGGGCTCATTTCATTCCCTGCTTGTGACCAGAAATCATATTTATGAGAGTTATACACATGCAACAACTAGAACATCCAAACTTAGATTCAGGCCTCATTAATTATCACAACAAGCAGTCGATCAGAAGTGTCAAATATCCACTTCTGATTGACTGCTGTTTGTTGTTTGCTAATGGTTCAAACATAAAACGAGAGCAGCCTACTAAGGATAAAGTCTGAGGCAACTGGAAAAAGCAAAAAGGTATGTTTTCTTATCTTTATGATGCATACAGCCTCAGGCAAATATTTTCACACAAGTGAGTAAAATAAATTTTACAATGTAATGTAATCACAGAAATTAAAAACAGGATATTAATTACAACTGTAATACAGGGCCTATTATATCTATTTGGAGGGGGAAAAAAAGATCAAAGAGCAAACGACCTTCTGCCTAAACTCTGTTTGCAAAGATCCAGCCTTAAGAGAAGACTGCGGATGGCCTGCACTGGACCAGAGAAACTGCATTTTTTGGGAGCCCTAGCATAATAGTTTTAATGGTCATGAGCAATACTGCATGTTGATGTAACAAAATACAAGTATGTTACTTGTGGATTTTCCAACGTGACCCTCTCAAAAGTAAAGGCCAGTTTAATAAAAGACTCATGATTTGTAGAAACCTTTTCAGAAAGCTGCAGAAAAAAAAAACAGTGGTGTCAGCTCCATGTCTCAGCTGGAATCAAGGTGACTGATGGTGGTGACGCCCGGCTTGTAAGGTGGCAGGTGTCTGGCTTTAGGAAAGTTTCATAATGTCTTTCAAGATGTTAAGAGTCACTTTCACAGAAAATCTGACAGACGAAAATCCCTCTCCTGAGTTTTTAGCCATTGTGTTTCCACAATGTGAACTCAGGAGAAATTCATAGTTTCAAGAAGAAGAGAACTTAATTTCCTCCACAGAGAATACCGAGAGGATATACTAACACACTAAAGGCCATGTTGGTGGAAGCTGACAGACAAACTTGTTAAGCATCTGTTAGTTGTCCTGTTTTGTTTTCTTTTTTTTGTTGTTCCTTTTTGCTCCCTTCCCCAGTTCTCCTGTCATCTGGTTTTCTGTCTCTGGCTGGGAGCGGCTCCCTTCAGTCTCCTACAGGTGCAGCACACCTGTGTGTCATCAACTCAACTAATCATTGCAGTTTAAAGCCCGGTCCTCCTCACCACTCGTCGCCAGTTCGTTGTTGAATCACTCGTGGTAACTCTCTTGGCTCCTAGTTCTTGTTCAGCTTTCGTGTTTGTATCTACTGGTTTTTTGACTCTGTTTCAGGTTTTGGATTTTGCCTTTTGGATCACGGATTTGGATTGTCGCATTAACCTGCCTTGTTTCTGTTTTCTCCTAGTGCCCTGCCTTCCTCCAGCCACGCTCAGCCACACGCCTCAGCCCCTGTTTTTCGTTTCCTTTTTTTTCCTCGGACCAGACCCTGTCACGGTTCAGTTTTTTGTGCCTTTTGTTTGTTGTTTGGAATAAACTCATCACTGCTTTAGATCTGCATTGTGGTCCAGTGGTTTGTTCTTTCACATTTTGCTTTACAAAACCGAAGTAAAGAGTGCTGTGAAAATCATACACCGTCCCATCTAAGTCACATTGCTTTACACTGGTAGCTTTTATCACATTCTTTTTCAAGTAGTTGTAAATTTCAGATCATTGTGAATCTTTGGTGTAATTCATCCAAATGCCTCCTAAGACCACCTCAACCACCACCTCAACCACCACAGTTATTTCAAAGAAATAGCTTCTGAATCACCAAATGTTCTCTGAGCCAAATTTCATTGTACATTATAAAATTCATTCAAACATCGACAAACATTTGCAATAAAACATTTTAAAATATTTTCTTGTTTATACCTGTAATACTGAAATAACAGTCATTGTTTTCAAGTGAAAAAATGAATCAAAAAGCAAACAAAATATAAATGTACTGAAACAAGGTTGCTGATATAAACAGTTTAAATGGTTCAACATGCTGTTGTTGGAATGATAATGATTAGGGCCTTGTCTCGTTAATGTGCCAAGTAAAGATAACTTAAAATAACTGTGCTAATAGCCCGGGAGAGACCTGACAATGTTCCTTTAATACAATGCCAGAGGGCCTTTAAGAAGTAGCTGGACTATGTTGAATTTATTTTCTGATAGGGATAAATTAACTTGGGTTGGCGGGGGGAAAAAAAGCTCATTTAATTTGGATTTAATGGTGGTAAATGAATTAATATGCACCTTAATGAAACCAATATTGTAAATCAATTTGATCAGGAAATTAAATTTTCATAGGTAGTCCCAGGTGAACTCAATGTCAGGTCACTGAGAGGATTTTTTAACTAATAAAGTGAGGGGGATTGGGTACAGTGGGTTCATCTGTCAGACACTGACTAAAATTACTCTGTGGAGTCATTTGAAGTGAATAAATGGGTTTTGTTCAAGAATCTGAATGTATAACCCTCAAAATCAAAGGGGTGAAATTTCTAGGGCTTTGTACTACATAAAAAACACTTTTGTGTTACCTGGGACCTTTCAGTTGTTGTTGCAAGTGTTTTGCAAAATAAAATTCTGCAAGACAGACACATCACAGACTTCTTGCTGTTAATAAGTAATATTAGCTTGCTTGCCAGGTTATTTGTCTTTCTTGTGACATTAGCTTGATGTTTATCTGTGTAAGCAAAGTAGTCAACTTGATTTTGATCATAAAGCAGCTGATTTTAACAGAGTTTTTAGTCTGTAGCATATTAAAGACAAGCGTTAGCAACACCTAGTCTCTGATTAAGGTAATTTTAGCTTTCCTTGTTATTGTTTTGAGTCATGTGTTGAGTTTTGCAACAGTTGCGCAATTTTTGACTGCCACACACACAAAGAAGTCTATGCATGCATTTTACAGCTTTCAGGATATAATACTGTTATGATGCTGAGTTTTGTTTGCAGTGAACATTCCCTCTGACGTATCGTTACAGAATCCTGGGATCTCTATTAATGACAGTGGTGTTGCATCAGAAACTGTGGGCCAAATTGCACAAAATACCCAATTTTTACACGATATTGCTTTAAATGAGTGTATCCCTCATAGTAACACACAAAGACAAATTGGCAATAAACTGGAAACACTAAAGGTCATGCACAACAAATTAATAGTCTCATAGTTAGCTAATAGTTCTCTTCTGACGCAGAGGCACTTTGAAGAACAACTGCAACTGATGTGCATGTGTGTGTCTGGGTGTTAAACAAAGATCTCTCTGTTTCATCAGCTGACAAATGTCACCAATGATGTCACAACTACCTCAGAGCCAAATTTAAAACAGATAGTGTCCGTAAAAACAGAAAACACAGAGAGCATATTCTCTCTCTTTTTTCCTCTTACACACACACACACACACACACACAAAGAAAACCATGACACTTTTGACTGACCAAGTCCGATTGATTTTAGTAACAAGAGTGTTATTCTGGAGAGATTTGTCAACAACTGAATCATCCACCACTCCAGATATTCATGTTATTCCCCTGTTCCAGTTAAAAGAGTAAAAACAAGAGGATTTATTCATGTGACCGTTTTGAAAAACAACTGAGTATTTCTGGATTGGCTAGAGACCCCCTGCTGGGCTAAGAGTGGTAAGGGACTGACATCTGCCCACACATTCCACAATGCAGAAAAAACACAGATTGGGAGACATCCAAAAAATTAACACAACAAGAATGGAAGATCAACAGAGTAACACAGACACAAAAATAGACAAACAGGCAGGTACACTAGCACATTTAACAAAAACACAGATATTCCCACTGTTGTTATAATTTGATGGTGAGCAAGACAGAGTAAGAAAGGAACTGGGACTAAGATTCATTTATCATCAGTCAAAAAGGACACAGAGAGGCTGTGAAAGGGCCAAGAACAGTGTGTCCATTGTAGCTATTCATAACAACAAAGCCAGATGTAAACTAATCATATGACACTGGTGGCTAAATTTAGGTAATTGTTTACAGCAGGACTTGGTGAATAAGAGTACAAGGGCAGAAAAAAAAAAAACTTTTTTTTTTTTGGTTGTTTTTTTAAAGGGCAACTTCGCTGTGGCAGTTGTAGCAGAATATTTGATTTTATTTTGGTCACAAACCTCCCATTTTGTCCGTAAAACATGCCAGTGGTGGTGACTAAGTCCATGTTGACACAGGAGCAGCCCTACTAAAAACTGAAAGGTCTTTCCTTGCGTTTTCAAAATACATCCATATTTACACGAACAACTGAAAACGCTGTACTATGCATGCCAAGCCAGGAGTTGGCGGTGTAAGTTTGTAATGACATACTGTCGGAGCTGCCGAAGTTGATCACTTCCTGTTGCTGCTAAGCCCTAAGCAGCCACAAACTAAAGAAATTCAGCTGCAGATTGCAACACTTAAATTCGCTTCGATAGACTGTCGTCACATTGACCTGCTTTCGGTGCATTGCAGAGTGTTTAATCAGAATTTGGTAGTGGCTAGAGCAGAATTCACTGGTTTGTGCTAGCATTAGCATTAGCGTCATCGCCACATTTACAGGCACTCCACTTGCCAGTTTACACAGCCAGAAAGAAGGTTGTGGTTTCAAAAGATTTCACACTGGAACCTGGTTTCAAACACTTGTAGTTTTTGGGGCGCCAGCACGACACTGTCATGTAAAAGAAAGGCCAAACTGCAACAAAAGTGTTGCATTTGATGCGAAAACTGCCATGTACACTGCCGCTTAAAGTGATGGTTTATCTGGGGAAAAAAACAAAACGTGCCTGGCCCTCTTGGATTTACAGCGTTTAGAGTCTAAGGAGCTTTAGTGAGGAATAAGCGCCACTGAGCTCTGTAGACTACAGACATCTAAGACACAGTTAATTTAGGATGAAAGCTCTTGGTGGGTTTTTTGAACAGATAATTCCTGGAATTAAGGCTGGAAGTATCGCGAGTTCAGACAATAATCACAACACCATGTTGTTAAATGTGTAAAGAAGACAACAATACAGTGTGGGGGAACATTTTGCCTTACGACAGACTTCCATGACAGTTTTATGTTTTTGCAGACAGAAGTTCTCCTATGAAAAGATCAGATAAAGACATGCCCATAGCGGGCACGGGTATGTGTGGGACATGTCTGTTCAATACATTTTTTAACATGTCATAACACGTTTTTCCAAGCTGTTTATAAACACACCATGAAGAGGCAGAGGCATACACACACTGTCTAGTTGTGATCACAGTCAATCACACAGTTGAGATGTGTGCTGGCAGCGCTGCTCTGAGGTGACAATGTACAGCAAACCAGCCAGTAAGAGGCAAAAAACCTTTCACTGCGTCTTCAAAACAAAATGTGCACGCTTAGTAATGTTCTTGCCTTTTGATAATGTTAGCTACATGATGTCAGATTAATTACATACTATTATAGCTCCTTTACCGAGAGCACTAATGCACTAGGAAACAGACCCACTCCTCCTTAATTTCTGCACAGAATTTGGCTCACTATTGGTTTGCACATATTTTTTAATATGGCCCACCACAAGGCAACACCGACAGTCATGCTGGGTCTTCACAGGTGAGGAGAGATTATAACTGGCTAAAAAAAAGTATATCGATAGCATAAAATTGACTATGAGATTAATTTCCACAGCTTTTTCACAACTGCTATTCTTTATTCTATTTTTAAAAAACTGTTTTGTACAAATGTTTCATCTGTATTATCCAGAGCTTGGAAGCTCAAACTTTTGATTTTGATAGTGTATAATTTTAAGGAACTTTAGTTGGTCCGCAGGTTGTGTACTGTGGCTGTGTTGTGGTTATTTGGTTCTTTAGCCACTAACGAGAGGCGGAATTGGATACAAGAGAATGATAAATCATTCAATAAAAACCAGCTTACTCCTGAACAATCTGACCCCCTCACTTCTGAAATGATGACTACGCCTCTGGATATGGATGATACATATCGGAGCAATGTTGAGGTAGCGTTACCACAACGCATCACTATATCTGCTGTATCACTATCATACCCAAAGTAATAAAAAAAATACATGCTTTGGTAATAAAACATGAATAACTTATACATTGACACTTGAAAGCCGGTCACAAAGTTTTTGTTGGTGGGTCATGAACATACATGTTGGTGTAGGGAGGAAAATGCTGAAACCTCCTGACAAACAATAGCAAACGTGTACAGATGACAGTCATAAAAAATAACATGATGTTCTTCTGTTCATTTAATGTCTACAATGCTACGGTTGTTTACAGCTAGTAATACAGCGAAAGGTCTAAATTATTGCAAGAACAGAATATAATTCTTTAAACCATGAAGAGCTCTTGTCTAACAGAACAGTATTGCTGTGTCCACAAGATATTTACTTCCTTGCTTTGTGTGGTGAGCCATCAATGTATAAGCTTTGCAGGAGGATGATTGATGGATTATCATCAGTGGAGGCCCAGCAAAGTGGAATTAGTCATAACCGTTTTTAACTAGCCCATTGAGAATACAACCCATGGGTTAGCAGAGACACACAGATCTGTAAACAACATGAAATTAGCCCATAAAAATGTGGGTGCACAAGAGGGTGCAGGTGTCTTGTTTTTTCATCTGAACACATGGAAGTAATCAAGTCCATTTACCATCCCACTATAGCATTTAATCTACAATATGTGCATTTTTTTATCCATGCACACCAGTGCCTCTGAAACTAGCGGGCCATAGAGCCACTGCAAGGGGTCAAGGGTGACCAGAAAAAAATATGGAGTTAAACTATGCTGAAAGAATATTATCTATATATTTATTTGTAATTACGCTGGGAAAACAAACAAGAGTTTGCCAATGCTAGTGTACTGACCTTTATGTCACTAAAATTCAACCTGCACTAAGAAATCTTATTTGCTGTTTACTATTCATAGTAAAATATAAACAAACCACACACATTAGAAGCATTGCCAAACAACAAGAAAAATACAAGTAAGAGGACTTCACATCTTTTTACAGAAAGTCAGAGTTACGATGTAAAAGTGACAAAGGAAGGAGGACTATCTATGTAACTGTCTGTTTTTCCTGCATTCAGAGTAGAAGTCAAACATAAGTGGAGACAAAAGGCTGGACACCTGTTGGGTTTCTAATACATCTGAAGAACAAATGGCACTATATGCACACACAAATACAAACACAAATCCTGAGCAAACCATGTGAAATTGATAAAATTAGAAGCACAGAGGGGCTCTGTTTAAGTGGCTGAGCAAAGACAGAGTGAGAGAGCAAGCGTGTGCACACACACACGCTCATGCACACACACACACACACACACACACACACACACACACACACACACACACATACAGCATAAACTGAGTGCATCCAACTGCATCCTACCCAGTGTTAATGGAGATGATTTCAATCAGGGGGTTCTTCCTAATTTTGGGCAGGTCCAGTCTTGCCCCTCCGAGCCTCCGGCCTCCATCTTTCTTCTGACCCAAAAGACGAACTGAGTGGCCTAAAAAATGAAAGAAAAAAAATCCTTTCTTTCTTAAACTGAAACATTAACTGCCGGTGTCACATTTTCTTTGGAGGCTACCAGACATTTCATTTGAGAAAACAAGACTATCAAGTTAAATTTATTTGTTGCCCTGTTTAAATTGCAAAACCCTGAAACTCTGCTTGACAGAGCAAACAGTTGAAGGAGCTTATTGACATTGTTCATGGACAAAAAAGAGAGAAATGAGATAACAGATAAAAGGCAAGTTCACAGTTTAGACAGTTGGTTCACTTCCCATCTCTTTATTCTCTTTCCACAACCACACTCAAATACACACCCACATACACAAATACATTTACATACAAGCTTGCACCCACAAACACACCAAAATATCCCCCCAGAAAGCCAGTCTTCAAACGGTTCACCACTTGTAGATAACCAAATAAAAGCCTTCACTAGGGTTCTCTTATCCATTAAGTGTGATGCAAGTGTGAACAGGACACACGAATGGACAGAGCAGTGTAGCAGAGCAGTCACAATGTGGTAAAGGTATGTTCAAAAAGGGAAATGAACATCATCAGATAACCTCAGTCATCAGGTGCTTTTTTAATCCACTAAGAAAGATTTTGAACACCTTAAGACAGAAGTAGGACAAGTACAAAATTCGTGCTGAATGTTAACTCTATTTAGAGAACCATGATAGTTAACAGAGGAAGAAACAATGAAGGACAGCCAGGAACCTACAAAATAAAGGGGGCTATTTCACTCAGATCCTAAATGCTATATACCATATAAATATGACAGTGTGTTTGACAAGCAAATGAAAATATCTATAACTGAGTCTAGCTTTCAGTGTGAGGAGATGGGATGCAGTTCTCTCCAAACATCGAACAGGCTACCAGCTAGAAGGTGTGTGAGACGTAGGCACTGAGGGATGGAATTGTCTTCCTGTTTTCATCCGCTTTACATGGGTCTCCAGGGAGGGTGGGCTCAGGGCAGGAAGCATGGCTATCAATTGGTAGATAAAAATGACAATCTGCCCCAGAGGAGGACAAAGAGCCAATCAGTGAGGCGTGACTGGTCGTAATATCCCAGTACAAGCAAGGAAATTAGAAAATTCCCCTCATGGAAAACAGCTGAGACTTGACCAAAGCTTTCTTCTGGCTAGTGGTCTTTGTGGTCACTTTTGATCATGAAACATCAATTTAAAAGTCATGTGTGCTCAGATGTTATTTTCCTCTATGGCCAATAAAAGAAGTACACAGTTCCACCTGCTCCTTAAGTGCTGCTTCAAACATTTATCCAACAAATGTACTATTAGAGACAAAAATGTTAAAGCCGACTAAAAAACATCAAGTAAATAAAGTTCATCAAGGTCAATAGCAAAACTCATTCAGCAGCACTACTTTTTTAAAAGCATTAGAAATTATTTGCCTTTGGCTGAAACCTTGATTAAACTGATCACTTTATTAAAAAAAAACTTGATTTTTTAATCTTATTTTTGTACTTGATTTTATAACTAATGCTACTGATTATTTCACGAGGTATTAGAACCTCTCTGTTGTGAATAATAACAAAATGACATAGTCTAACATGTAGTGACGTCCCAATCTGATCACGTGATCTGAAACCGGGGTCAAACATGTGATTTTCAATTGATCGGGAGGATATGATCGGATTTTTAAAATGTAATGTTTTGCCGTAAACATCATGCAGTTTACGGCAGGCGGGGAGTAGGCCTAACGCTCAGTTAACGTTAGTAGTAATGAGCTAGTCGCCAGTAGGCTAATGCAGAGCAAATGTAAAGCTGGCGCCTCAGGACAGCGAAAATGTCCGCAGTTTGGAAGTATTTTAAATTGGACAGTGAAAGCAGTGCAACAGCCACTTGTAATGTGTGCCAACTGGGCATTTCGCTTGGTGGAAATGACAAATCTGTATTTCATACTATCAATATGATACGCCATCTGAAAAACACAACTGCGGCAACTCGGGCAAAAACACTGAGCCAACCGACACTGAAAGAGACTTTGAAAAATAAAGAGAAACTTCCCAAGGACAGCGAAAAGGCCAAAAAGATCACAGCCAAGATAACTAAAAATTTATCGCGTTGGATGACTAGCTGTTGTCTGTGATTAAAAATGTGGGATTTAGCCGTCTCCTAGAGCACTTGGAGCCATGGTATGAGTTGCCTTTTCAACTCTACTTTACTGACACAGCTCTGCCAGCCCTTCACAACAAGCAACATGACCTTCTAGTCCATTTAAAACTCGTGCCTTCTTTTGGGTTTACCACTGACATATGGAGTTCGTCTGTTTGCCCGATGTCACTGCATAGCTTCACTGCACAGTGGGTTGACTCCAGTTTTAAGTTACAACGTGCAACCTTGCATGCTCAGCACTTCCACGGATCTCATACGGCAGAGCATGTGAAACAGGCGATCGAGGGGATGCTGAACAGTTGGGGAATAGAGAAGCAACGGGTCCATGTAATTTTGCAGGACAACGCGCGAAATATGAAGAAAACCATGGATGATATGGGAGTACCGAGTATGCGTTGTGTCATGAACACCATTCAACTTGTCGTGCACGATGGCCTTCTCTCTCAGCGCAGTGTCACAGACACACTTGCTAACGCGAGGAAGATTATTGGACATTTCAAACATTCTCTCTTGGCCTATTCACGTCTGGAAGATATCCAGATTGATCTGAAGATGGAAGTCAAGTGCCTGCAGCAGGATGTGCAGGTTAGATGGAACAGCAGTAATGCACTGCAAAAGTACCGGATCAGGACTTGGTATCGGCAGATACTCAAATGAGTCAGACTCGGGGGCAAAAAAATGTGATTGGGACATCCCTACTAACAAGTACAAAGCCAGTCACACTAAATGTTAATAAATGAATGAATGCCATATACCAATATTACTAAAGCTATAATGATGAAGGCCTTAACAAGCATAATGGCTTGCATGCTGAAGTTGAACAAAGGACTTTGGAGCTTACATTTGGGAGATTTGCAACCTCACAGTCTGGATAAAAGGCATGAAACTAATTTAGCTTGAGCCCAGGCCTGTTGGTGAAGGACTGCGGTAAACTCTGTTCTGAAATTTCATTTTTTTCCAGATTGTTCATATTAAACATGTGTTCCTGATGGTTTAAGCGGTGGGAAAATAAAGTTACCAAAGCCTAATTGCACACACAGACTTTCAGGAGGAAGCAATTACCAGCATGATGCTGGATTTCCACATGTTTTTCCAAATTGTGAGATTGTCCCTTTGTATGAGACTTGGAAATTCCCTCACATATTCTTTTTTTTGCTTCTTTAAAACTGCACAGGACCCCTGTAAATGTGACTGCCACCAGTGACGCAACAAATAATCCCACTACCAGCATGAAATCGCTCCAGGAGTGCGCCCAAAGCAGAAGTCAATTTCAGGGCCTGGGGACCGTGAATGGGAAGAAAGAGATAAAATAGCTGACTTGAGTTTCTGAAGAAAAGCGAAGAATGCAGCCCTATTTGTCATCTCAATTACAGAGTTTAGAGAGGCCAACTGCTGTGACGGGCAACCCCGCATGGACACAGAAACACACATCACTCTGCACCACATTTCTACTCACAGACTGCCCTCCTCCTTTCCCTCCTGCGTTTTTCCAATCTCTCTCTCCTTTGTTCTTTTCTCTCCTTCATAAATAAAAACGAACATAAATCCTGCTATACACTCGTAACGGCCCATTATAACATGGTAGTGAAAAGGAGGGAGGGAAGGCAAGGGTAGATGGATGAAAAGGTAGATGGATGGATGGTTGGGTGATAGAAAAAAATGCATCACAGATGAAAGATGTACAGGATGGCCAGATGGATGGTCGCATCAGAGAGGCAGGGAGCTAAAAGATTGACCTGTTGACCTGTATCTGATGTCTCATAAGTGGCAGGTCTTGTTGTGCTCCCTGGTCTGATTGCAAAGCAGGAGATAGGGTGCAGGGGGTGGGGGCAAATTGGAACAGGGGGGCAAAGGTGGCAGATGAGCAGGACAGGAGGGGTGTAATGCTTGTCATTTATCCTGTCAATATAACAGGTTATTAGATATGTATGATTAGATATGTTTCTTCCCAAATGTCAGACAAATCAGTTTTGATGTAAAATGTCTCAGATGCACATCGAGTGTATCACTGTGCAATTCTTCACCGGGCTGTAATGCAAACATTTCAGAAGAGCACCTCCCTTAAAAAGCCATGCTGAAGCTTTGATGCCTGACAATGACAAGCCCCTCCACAGAGCTTGCTTTTGTCACTTCCAGAAGGGAGGTCACTGAGTGTTAAGAGACATCAAAGTATCTTCAGATAAATTAATGCATCTGCTTGTCACTTTGTACCCGCTCTTCATTTCCTCTTCCTCCTATCTAACCGTCTCTTTCTATTTTCTAATGTCTTAACGCTCCCTTTATTTTT
>JAQLOL010000025.1:23608452-23620893 GCA_029783665.1 Naso thynnoides
TGATGGCTAATCGTTGGCAGTATGATCCAGCTGCCCATAGGTAAAATGCATTGCTTTATCTTAAATTATCTTGCTGGTGATATGAGAATCTTGGCAATTTAGCTTTACTGAAGGAGCAACAAAGCTAAAAAGGTATTACTGACACACTGTAATCAACCACCTGAAGGTTTTGCATGACAGACTGTGAAAACAGTCTTGTATGAGCCGGTTAATTTGGTTATAATTTGGCTGTTAAAGGCTCCTCTATATAATCTTTCTCATCATATATACAGTTTGTTCAGCTGGATCAGGTATAATTTCAAGTGTTAGTCAAATGATTCAGCTTCAACCTTTTGCGAGGAGGATGGACGGCTGCATTCTTGTGGCTACAGCTCTGTGGGAACAAACTACCATCTATCACAGCACTATGCAGGTTGAGATCTCATTTCTCTTAGTGACTAAGTGTAAAGCATCGCATGTACACAGATGCTCATAAAAAATGTGTTTTATCCAAAACAAAAATGTTATACATAAATGAAAAAGTTTGGTATTATTATTTGAGTATCCTGCAGTTACTGCCTTTTGAAATGTAAAGCCTCTCCCATCCTATTCCAGCTGTTCAAGTGTCAGAGGCATCTTCATCTCTTAATAAGACATCAGCGGTTCCTGAGAAGTGTAAGAATGGCGTGACAAGTCCATCAAACCCCCCACTGAGGGACTTAGCACCACCCCCCCCCTCCCCTTCAAAGCTCACACAACACAGAGACTGATTCGCCAGTAGAAGAGAAAACATTTAGCGTGAAACACTGGTAATCTTGTCGCATCATAGCAGGCTGATGTTCACACTGTGCTACGATATCTTCTTTCTCTGTTTTTTCTGTCAGTCTCAACTGTATATAGTCTGATATAGCTCATAAATATTACATATATTATGTTATTTATTTCACAGTGCTATGTTTCATGTTTGGCCAACCACTTTTATATGTAGTAGCTGATCAGGTAGACAATTTAAAACACAATAAAGAAATAACATAACCAATAAGATTAACTCTAACAGAAAAGTTTCACATATTTGGAATCTTTACAAATTGGTGAAAGCAAGGTTTGGTCATAAGAAAGCAATTAAAAATTAAAAAGTCCATCATTTCATGAAAAAAAGTACTTTTTAGAGCTGTACTGTCCTCTTCCATATGTTTTAACAATCAAAAACATTCTTAGAAACTTAAATTTCTCCTCTCCACTTTTTGCATGAACATCGTTTTAAAGTCTCTCTTCCTGAAGTCAATCATTGAGGACTGTTCCCATTTCCAAACTTATCCTTTCACAAATGCCCTAATCTAAAACTGCAGTATGAATTTGGTAGAAAACATATGGTCCTACAATTTGGCTTTAATTTTAATCTGCTTGACTTGATTGTGGCATAAGATTTAAGACATTTTCCTCACTCTTATAATGACTCATAGGCGGCCCACTTCAGTACAATTCATGAGGTGATGACCTGGCTTTCCTACTTTTCCAAGACATATACATTATTTTCTTCTTTTTGTTCTTATCTCAATCACATTCCTATAGAAGTTGAAATGGCCAACATGATCACTGGTTCCTTCAATATGCTTAAGAATTTTTTAAAGCCCCTCAACCGAATTCAAACTCAAACCCTTTACAAAATGCAAAATTTAACTTGGGATTCAACGATGGAAACCCAGTTACTTGCAACACACCAGGGTGAAAGGTCTTCCCTTTATCTTCAATCCCATATTAACTTGGCCTCTTAAGGCTTAAATCCACAATTGGGGATCAGCGAAAAGGCTGGAGCCCAGTGGGGTGCCGTAAAAGCCCAGCCATCTGAACGGATGAAAAGCGGGAGTTGTTTGTAATTGCTGTTGAGGAAGATCCTGCAAGGACGGTAATGATGCAGCTATGCAGCCGTTTATTTGAGGGAACACTTGCAGACAAACCGGAGAGTCACAAAAAAACTGTTTGTTTCCTTGAGACTGAAGCATTTGCTAAATTTGGGACACAAGCTCAAGGTGCTTTACAGCTGATTTATCAGGATTTAATGTATAATGGGCCATTTTTAATTGAGAGAAGGCAGCTTAACATTTTTAAAAGACAAAATTATGATTTTTCGAAAATTCATAAATGTCTACCACATTAACAATTAATGTAAACAGCAAGCTCTTTACCAATATATGTGGCTGATTTTATGTGTGAGTGCAGGCGGTGTGTATTACTAGTGGTATTCACACACAAATTCATACACAGAAAACATGAAGAAAACAGAATCACGACAGAAGTCAGAGTAAAGGCATGTTTAACGAGATCCGGTTGGATGGAGGGAGAGGCTGTTGGCTCAGGCCTTTAGTCCCATACTGTGAGCAGGCCTGCATTTTAGCCACATACAAAACAATTGCGCACACACAGGGACACACATGCAGACTTTGATACCAGAGCCCCATACTGTGCTGAGCCCTGCATTCAAACCCACTTTGAAGAGCAGATGTGACAGGTTGTTTGTGAGAGGCATTCAGTAACACACACAAACACACACAAAATGCACATACAAATGTGGTTTCAAAATGTAATACATCACTGAATATATAAACTGAAGAAAGCTAGAGATGCTTGTCTGAAATAATCACAACAACAGATCCTGTGCTGGTCCTCTAATAACCTCCATCACTGGCACCCTCTGACTGCATCTAAAGGCAACAAATGTCCCTTTCCCATGAGTGTTTGTGAGGTTGTAATGATTTGAGGCATATTTAAAAATAGTGTGGAGTCATGCAGTTAGACGTAACTAATATATGTACGAATTTTCTAAGTGTGTGTTTGTGTTTTTTTGCAAGTGTGTGCATGGTTTCAGGCTAAAGATACAGTCACACAAATGTAAATACTATCTTGGGGCTATTTTCTGTCCAGACACTGAGCTCTTTATGTCACAAGCCATGGATGGATTTTCCAGACAATATTTCAGTTATGTTATACTGTCTTATGCACATACTTGTAGTGCTTTACTGTAAAGAAATGTTATGGACATTTTAGGATGAAAGAAATGAGGCTAAGATTGTAGTTTCCTTACTACACTAGTATATAAAACTTTACTAACTTGTTCAAATAGAGAGAAACAAAATACTTGATACGTGTTAATGTTATACGTTGTATCTATGTATGTTTTGCGATAAGGGTGACCCAACTGTAGCATAACAACATCTATCTTACTTGACATTCTGTTAACAGAGCCGTTTAACATGCTTTTCACCTGCTATAGAGAGGATCAACATAATACAGTCTCTTTTAAATCCAACAGAAGCTAATAAAAAGTCCATTAGGAACAGGGTTTTTAACATTGTTAACCTTTCATCACATTGCATTCATCCCCTCTGATGCCTACTTTGCCCATCACCTTTTCTGCTAAACAAGCTTAAGATGGATAAGACTGTTACTTCACTTTCAGCATGGCTTGCACAAAATTGGGTCTGACTGTTTGTTGTTAGTTGAGACAAAAGTACAAAAATCTAGCCTGAGAGCAGGTAAACCAATTTAAAAAACAACTGTTGGGCTCTAGAAGACTAAATACTAGCTTGACAATTAGGAAAAGTACTGTTTGCAGGTTAATCTTAAAGCAAGGCAGATAAAAGCTGGAGCTTCCCTTTAAATGAGGGACTAACGCAGAACTTTCAGCTCCGTTGATGAGGTGAGTTATTCAAGTAAACATTTCTACACCTGTACTTTTTCTTACAAGCTCAGAATAAAAATTATTTAACATTACAGCACTGGCAGCAACTCCTGACATTAGATAAACAGATATAGACTGAGACAGCGAATGGCACAGTTGCATGAAACACACAGGCACATATTTATATAATAGCCTCTAAGCGTTCAAGGTCTCAAGATCTTTACAATAAAGAAATCTTAGTTCTGACATGGATAACGAAAATGGAGGAGAATGCTTGTTTTGACAATTCATTCCATGCAGAAGCACATTTGACTTTACCACAGTGTACCTTACCATTACAAGAACAGAGAAAAACCTGAACAGAGTAGAATACAGTAAAATGCAGCTTGAAATACAAAACTGCTAAGAAGATGCAAAACGTCTGTTTTACCTGAGTGTGTTTGCTGTTCTACAGAGAAGACATATCGGTAAGCCTACTCGACTGTGAAATGTACAGGACTGCAGTTTGTTGTATCATCATCAAAACCATTACAATGCAAAAGTGCAAGTGTGCTGTTATTATGAAGTAATAAATCAGTAATCACACATAGAAAATAAAACAGTAGAGAGAGCATAATAAAATCACCCAATTAAAAATAAAGCATAAGAGACATCTCACTAGCCAAAACAGCATCTTTATCAGCAGATCACAAAAATGTAGAGTACAACCAAACTATTCAGATAAGGATGTGTTCACTGCAAGGTCACATTTTGGCCAGCCTCAGCCTTGGTGTGGTTCTCATGAAGCCCTGAGCTTGCTGAGGCCAAGAGAGGATGCCTTTACCTCCCTTCTCTGTCTGTGTGTCTGCTTTCGCTCTGTGTCTGTCAGTCTGCCTCTCCCTCTGACTATTTTTGTGTCTGCATGTACCCCTAAATGTAGGCTAATGCCCTGCAGAACTGACAGATTAAATGCCAATCCCTGGGTTGTACCAAAACCAGCCTCAGGCACCAAGCTCTGCATATGTGTGTGTGTGTGTGTGTGTGTGTGTGCGTGTGTCCAGCCAGCTACAAATCCATGCCTGTGTGTCTGGTGAACACAGACATAAAACAACTGCCCTTAGTAAACAACTTAAAGGTCAAAGTTGATCTCAAAATGGTTATACCTTGCTGTCATGTCCTGATGAAAAGAAAACATTTCTGGCCTTAATGTCAGTCACTTTCAGTGTGTCAGTTCATTTAAAAAAAAACGCTGTAAGGCTAAAATCAACAACTCCATCATGTGTTATAAGCTCTGTAAAAAGAAAACACGTCACTAGACCACAAAGCGATGTAAGACTTCTGATTGATTCTTGAAATAACCAACTAGACTAATATGTATTTATGTGCTTGTGTGGGTGAGCAGTGTTCATGGTTTTCTGAGGTCATTCTCTCATTTATTATTAATGGAGCTGGTCAGGTTTTGTCATTTGAACAATTTGTCATCTGACAGATTGCAGCCTTAACTCTCTGGATGCTTGCTTTTGGAAAGAGTTGCTGTTGTTCTCAGACACTATTTGAAAAATTACGGCTGTGGAATAACATGTAAATTTTGTTGCAGCAAGGATTTTCACTTTAATGATTTTATTTGCCAAGCATGACCTTTGCCTCCAGTAAATGTGATGTCAGAAATCAATGACATAAAATCGCTTACCTAATGTCAGTGGACATCTTCCTAATCAACAGATGCAGCCGTTGGCTCCTATGTATATTCCTCACCTGTAACTCTACCATGAAAATAGTGCATTAAATTTTAACGCTAAATATGGACTTGAGTGTAATAATGTTACATGTAGGAGTTATATTAAAAGATCTTCAGACCTCTACTGCCAAAAAACTAAAGCACATATTTCAGCTAACACTATCTGAGAATGCAGTTACCTACAAAAATAGCCATGTAATTATGGTTGTCTGCACTGATGTCTCTGCGATAACTCCATTAACCACAGTTTAACTTTTCAAAGATTGCATTGAAGAAGACTGTGATATAATAGTGTTAAAGCTTTTAAATGGCTCTGAGTGAAAGAACAGTTCAAAGCTGAGATTTCCTCTTTTTTGTGGTATTTGATTTTGATTTTATTACTAAATAATAGCAACAAGGTACAATCGTACTGTAACAACAGACAAACTGTGGGCTTTAAATATCATTAAAAAATACCCATACTAAGCAAGGATAAACTAAGACTCGATATATTATTTCAATAATTTTATCTACTTTTATAATTTTATATTAGGGTATAAAATGCAGGCCAGTGCTCTCTGTGTAAAGCAGCTAACGGGCACCAGTTTCCCTATAAACTATTGGCAGAACATTGTCCACAATCAATGGTCCAACATTTTTAAAGCTACTTCAGCCAAGACAGCACTGATCCAACAATAGGCTGTCTTACAGCCAGGAGCCATAATATGTGTTCACCACCCAGCCTACACATTTGTTGTAAATACACAGTATATGCTCAACGCATACACTTAAAATTTTTTTCGAAGAGTTCATTCTGTGTGTTGTGTGTCCCTTTTCAATTAACATTAATGATTTTTCTTTCTTATGGCTGGTTCATGAATATCAAAATTATATTCAAATGAATGTAAATATATTGTGGGAATTGCTGTATTTTAAAAACAGAGGAACAAAACTCAGAGTTGGGTTTTAATTCGTTAAGCATACATTCCCTTGATCATACAAATTACTAGAGACAGCCAAGCGGAGAAATTTAACAAACACACACACACACACACACACACACACACAAATACACGCACAAAAACAGCAGTTTAATTACATGCAGCTGTGCAACTGTTTCATAATGCATTCTGCGTTCATTGATTTGAGAGGTCTCTGACATTGAATTACGCTATAGATTTCAGCATTTCAAACGCACGCACAGGCACACCCAAATATTCAGACTAATTGACATTTTAGCATTCAGAAGCTGCTCTATTAGCAGTTTATTCTACTGAGTGAGCTCCTGATGTAGAGGACTTGCTAAAGGAGTAAACAGCAGGGCACAGTGTGCCATTGCTCAAAAATGCAGCTCGAGGGAATCCCATCTCCCACACATGTCAACTCACCCCTGCATGCTGAACAAAATGACACAAACCAGCTTTGTTTTAAAACGCTGAGGGCAACAGTCTGGAGAAGCTAAATTATCAAGTAAACAATTTAATGTACAGAGCAATAATGTCAGTAATAAAAAAAAAAATCAGCGCTTGACCCCAAAGTCCAGTTCATTTGATCAGTGTGAACACAAGTGCAGCGGACTTGTGCATGATTTGTGAACCATGTTCAAGTCTGCCAGAAAAGGTGGTCTCAGGCCCGATATGTACTCAGGCCCGTTCTGCAGGGGGTGTGAAAGCAACCTTGCCCAAACAAGGAAGTGGGCCGCTACGCAACACTTGACACTTTGTAGCAAGTGGCTGCTTTTTCTTCTTCTTTTTCAGTATTGATGGATTGCACACCAACTACGTGCATAGTAAGACTTGTGTGCTTAGGTCTCGCATAAAGATAAACAACACACAAGGACACATGCATACAGGGCTGGGTATCAAGGCACTGACCAAAACGCCTAAATATCATCGAGTATCAAAAAATGTCTTGTCGTTCGGTACCCAGTTTCAATACCTAAGGGGTTAATCTCATTAATGGCAGTGTACCAATACGCATGCAGTACACTCAACGTGCTAAGACCAAAAGTGCTGGTGATTGGCTG
Source organism: Naso thynnoides (assembly GCA_029783665.1). Taxonomy (NCBI): domain Eukaryota; kingdom Metazoa; phylum Chordata; class Actinopteri; order Acanthuriformes; family Acanthuridae; genus Naso; species Naso thynnoides. The sequence goes on from JAQLOL010000025.1 coordinate 23,615,833, forward strand.
TGTCAACAATTCCAGGAAAAACCCAAGGTTGTCATTGGTTAAACATTACTCCAGGGAGGGCTCAGCACGTTAGTTAAGGTGTTATTTGCGTAAATGTGTAACATTACATCACAAGCGATGCAATGTCCCTTTCAGGCTGTCACGTGCTCTCCGAAATCATCCTCGTTGTACACTGACATGTTTTACAATGTCATCTTCCAGCTCCTCCATTGGTAGCGTTCAGTTATTTCATCTTCAGTTTCCTTTAGTAACTTCAGGAGATTCTCTTGGCAGAAGCCAACATGGACAGCAGCTCTCCAAAGTGCTCAAAACTCGGTGTCCTGGCATAGTTTGTCTTCAACAACTTTGCAACTTTGTGTCAGACGCTTGTATAACTAACGTTACATCTTGGTAAACATTCTGTCATTTTATCCGGTGTCCGGGTAACATTTATGTTACTTCGTTAGCTGGTAAACTAACTGCAGCTATCAGCTGATAATAATCTGCTGTCCTGGGTTTCAACATCAAATGTGGCGATGTAACAGTAACAGCAAATTATGCAAAAAACATCAGTAGCATCATGTTTCGTAACTTTACCATTTACTGAACAACTGTATGAGCAAACAATAACAAACACAAAGCACTGTGATGATTAATCCTCTTTTGATGGAAACCTTTTCTTCTTCTACCGTTTACAACATTTGTTCCGTTGACTGTAACTCGAGGATACCTTACTGCCACCTTGTGGTGTAAATAAGTCACCGAAATACTGAATGACTTGCCACATGTTTTTAGATTAGATTAGATTAGATTAGATTAGATACCTTTATTGTCACTGTCAACATTGTCACCAACATCCACTGTGAAAATTCGTTTAGCAGCTCGACATGGCAGAATGACATTAAGAAATAAAAACAACAGTTGGCCTATATATAAAACACATATAAATCAATCGGCTTCTAGCGATGTCACCTGTCCATGAGAAAAGCAGTGTAGAGAACACAATAGGAGCACACACTCTCAGAAATGACCCGTGATTGGCTGAAAAATGTCCTTAATGGTCTTCATTTTCTAAAGTCTGAATCCAGACCGAAGGAGAGGAGCAGAAGTCTGGTGTTCTTACAGATTACCTGATTACAACATGCCGAAAGGTTATTATGGAATTTTTGCCGATTACACCAAAGACGGTCTACTCCAATTTTAATTGGGGCAATTATATCACTTTTGTAGGGGTATGTTTTATGTGTGTGTGTGTGGTCGTGTGTGTGTGTGTGTGTATGTGTTCAGAAGCCAGTAACTCTACTTTAAATGAAGCAAACTTTAAGCAAGGCATTTTACTCACGTACTTTTGGAAAGGTTATCTACATTTGAAATTTTAAGTTACAAAAACAGATTAAAACCTTTATTGAAATGTAAAAACTGTGCGATTGTTATTTCCTCAAGAGCATAGTAACAAAACACGATTTATTTATGATCTTTTTAAAGAATGAGATGTGTCATCACAAAAACACAAGGCTGGGCTGGTTGATATTCCCTATAAGGCACTAAAAGAAAACATGATTGAGGAGAAAAAATAACATGGCTGTCTGTTTTTGCAAATGAACCCTTGACTTCACAATCAGGATGTAATTTATGTTGGCTTTAAACGTTTTCTCCTCCGTTCAGTGTTTGAGACGTCTCTCCTGTAAAGAAAAATTGATGGAGAACATCACAATCAAGTCATTGCTGCTGTGAGTATTTTTATTGAATTTAAAAAGCTGAGATGTATTATTTTCTCTGGAGGATATGCCTATCTAAACAGACTTTCATAAATGAGAAAGTATTTATTTTATATTGCACCTCTCCTCACTGGGGGATGGTAGCAGTAGAATATGCAAAAAGCTTTCTGGCTCAAACATGTTTGTCTCTGAAACTTTGTTCAGAAAAGTCTTCCAATTTATCTGATGGCCGCCTCCACTTCAGGAACTTTCTCAAGTGCACAGTGTTTGTCTGAGCGAAAGTTGTTGTATACGCCTTCTCTGGACAGTTTAAACATTTGATTCTCCGGTGCCTTCAGGCCTCGCTGAGAGAAAAACAAAGCTGCAAGGAGTCTCGCAATGATTCTGTGTTTGGAATGCACTCTCAAGTTAACGACATAATGGAGTTGTTTCATTTGGGCTTTGCACAGTTTGCTTTCAACTTTCATTGCTCGCTGTAGATGTTGACCAAGTATTTGTCACTTTCGGAGGCACAGCACTCTCGAAGGCTGTTGGTTAATTGAGTGAAGGTAAAAAGTTTGTGCTTAATGTTCTCTTTGTTTGCGTGTACCTTCTAGACCGCTCTGTGGGGATCGGTGCACCAGTAGGCAATCTACTGTCAGACAGTGTGCAGCTCCCCACACAAAATGTTACTTTTTGGTTCTGCTGAGCAGTGAAGCTAAAGTGACACTTTCAAAGAGAGGTTTTATTTCATTTTTCAGACACGCTCTATCAAAGTAAATCAAAGTCAACTCCCTCAATCTCCTTTCCTGCTTTGCAACTCTGTGTACTTGTGGCAGGATGGCTGATAGGCTTCTTGATAAAACAGGGGTTGTATAGTGATGTGCACAGATAAAGCAACCCTTAACATTGTCGGAGCTCCCTCTCTGACCTTGTCTGCTGACATTTAAAAGCTGACTTGAGCTAAAATCCGTTCCCTCACATCCAGACGACCCTGGAAGCAGTTGCATCCGTGCACCCGAGGGCAGAGTGGATGTGGCTGCTGCTGCTGCTGTCCGGCCTTATATGTCCAGGAAAAGGTGGGCACAGCAGCAGCAGCCATGGCAACTGTGGGCAGAGTTGCTGATCTGGAAACAATGGGCCAACAACATAGCCTCTCCCTGAACCTCCTCCCATGCAACAACATGGTTTCACTCACCCTCAACAGGGGATTTTACTGCTACAGAGACCACGTTGATTCGGTCATACATTACCATGTTGGTAAGTGTTTCCTTGTCTAGTGCTCCACTAAGCTTTATAAGAGCAAAAGACATTGTGCAGGAGAAACTAATAGGAACTGCACTTGAAAATTAAAGTGATATGTCTGCTTGTAGTGTTCTAAGCTAAATGTTTGTTGTACTTAAAGAGCCAGAACAGTGAATCTCCGCCTATGTGTGAAAGGTTTCTTCCTTTACAGCATGCCAGAGGATGTAAAATGCTGATAGAGTCCCTCGGTGGATCACTCTTTGGAGAGAGGCCAGTGTATGTTCCGTTCCACTGCTCTTGATACTGTAATCAGCATGCAAGTGGTCGTAGGCAGGCGGCTGCTGAAGTATGAGAGAGAGGCTGGGTGCCGGGGAGGCAGACCGGAGATTGGAGTTGCCTGATTTACAGGACATGACACTCCAGACAGAAAATACTGATTGTGCGAGCCAAAGGTGTGAGAGCATCGTCTCATGGTTCTGTCTCCTGCAGGACGATCCGTTTTGAATATTAAAGCTAATGAATGTTTTTTCATTTGTTTATGTGTGCTGTCATGTGCACAAACCCCCACATTCACCTCACCATCGATCGTTTGCACTGTATCTTAGTTTCACATGATTTGTTACTCATTATTCAAAGATTGTTTTGCTTATTTTTCATGTTTTGTCAGGCTCTTAATAAATTAATGTTTGGCAGACCGCTCTTGCAAGCTGCTGCGGTTCACGTGGAAAGGCTGCATGAGTTGGATATTGTTGTGTGCTGTCAGGAGACAGATCAGCACTGAGATACCGAGCGCTGGGTCGGCATCTTAATTGTGACCTTTGTCGTAGTGATGCAATGATTTCACGAGCCGAGTCTGCCTTGTACTCGCATATTCTTGCACTAATTACTATCACATCTGAGGAGTCTTTCTGATGCTCCATAATCTGGCTGTTCCTGTCTGTCTGTGTTTGATAAAATAGCATCTCTCAATTATGACATACTGTACTGCTGGCACATAGTGCTGTAGAGAGGAGTAACAGAAGGCTCATTACTGCAGTCTCCCAATTGGTTTGAGTGGCATGGCTGAAGAAATCTATAGGAGGACACTGTCTTTGACTTGGTTTGATTTTGCCATTCACTGACATATTTTCTGTAATGAGTTAACTCTGCTGCTACAGGGAAATCATGCATGAACATTTTGATGTGCATTAGCTGCTAGCTAGGCAGGGGCATTTCAAATGCCCCTGCCTAGCTAGTAGCTTATCATCGATTATGGGGAAAATTAGCAATGGTTACATCATAATGTTTTTAATACTAGAAATTCCTATTTCCAAAAATACAAAGTACAGCGCTTTTTTCCTCCATTAAATATTTATTTGAAGAAGAACTTATGGTCCAACATAGGGATGGGCACGATTAATCGATGATCGCCAATTCATTGAGGATTTTGTCGATCACATAAAATTTCAGCGGATCAAACTTAACGTAATGTAAATACAGTCAGGCAGTGTGAGTCTTGAAGCGATGCAATAGATTTCACTATGTGGCAGCACATACTTGCCAACCTTGAGACACCAAAAAAAGGGAGCATGTGTAAACCTCTCAGGGAGGGGGCCCCCGGATCACTGGGGCCGTTGTCGTGTTGTACTTATATACGGCTTCGCAGCATTTACAACGAACTTCGTCGTTTTTTTGTTTGAAATGGTCCAGTGCCAAACTTCGCTTTGACCTCTTTATGATTACGTTTAATATCTAAGGGCAGCCATGACGGCAGCTCCATTTTCTTTGTCTTCTAAAACATGTTGAATATTGCCCCCTGCTGCTAAGATGTGTCATTGCTGCCACATCGTGAAATTCATTGCATTTCTTCAAGACACACACTATGCAACACAACTATTTGATGCCAACAGTTAACTGATAAAAATGTCATATAATTAACAAAATTCTTAACTATTATACTTAATTATCGAACATCAATTAAACATGCCCATTCGTAGTATTAGCTTTATTATTTAGAATTAGCTTTGTCCTGAATTTTTTCAACATGCACCCAAACTTTTTATTCTTAGATTTTCTGGGATGGCATCATATACCACATTCAGCATCTGTTGGCCTCCACGCATATTCTGTGAGTGAAGGACCGGTCAAAGTCACACATGAG
>JAQLOL010000025.1:23663036-23682094 GCA_029783665.1 Naso thynnoides
TTAAAAATTGTTAAAAAAAAAAAAAAACAACAACAACAAAAAAACCAACTCATGTTATAGTACAAATCTATCAGAAAATCTCGATCAAAAGATCAAGTGATGCAGACCTGTCAAGTTAGGCCTGTTTTTTGCCTAAAATTTTGCCTAACTTGTTTGATTTAGGCTGGAGAAAAAGGAATCAACTCTTGCACCAACTCTGGTGCAAAACAAGCAGGACAATCACAGTATTTTCTCACCATAGATATGACATGATATTGAGGATTTTTTCCCTCATCAATGAGAGAGTGTAGCACAATTAAAACAGAGGTGTGTTAGGCTTGTGTCCTATACCATCTAGTTTATCAATCCTCCAAAATAAATAAATAAATAAATAAATAAACATAAAAAGACCCATGAGAATGACCCCTGTATCATCACTGTTATGCTCTGTTTTGTCTTTTTCACCTGTCCAGGATAATGACATAATATGAGGTCAAGTGGAAACACCAACTACAACAGCTGGCGTTATTTCTTCATGGAGGTGGTTGTGCAACAAAAAAGATAATGGTAAACAAAGGGAAGTAAATAGCTGTACAACTTCAATTTTTCCCAAATATATGCATGTAGCCCCAATGATGAAGGCTGATAGTTACTTCAACTATCCAGTGAATTAATATTAATAAACATTGCAACTAGTTACAGTAGTGTATGTGTGTGAATGAAGAATTAACAGATGAATAGAGAAGTAAAAGGCAATATAACATATTTCTCTTTGTTTTGGAGAGAGGAAGACTAACACAGAAGTAAAAGCAAAGTTGACTGTCTCTTAAAAACAAAACCTCCATATGCAACAAGCTTGACACGACAAAACAAAATTTCTGTTCTGCATTTTTTTTCTCTCACTCTCCCACAAAACTGACTGACTTTATGTAATTTAGCCATCTCATGTTCCTGATTTTTCATCATAACTCTGTGGGCTGATCTGCTGTGAATTACCTAACTATTAAGTACCTAGGTGGGAATTCAGAATTTTCTTTTATCTGTACTTAGTCTAAAAAATGTTGTGTTCAAAGGTAATATCCCAGTTAACTCACAACCATGACTAATGTACAACTCTATCAAACATTTGACATACCTGTCCGCTTGGAGCTCCTCGTGACTCAGCTCTTTTTTCTTCCTGGACCTCGGTATGACACTTTTTCTGGCAGACTGTCTCTCGTGAGGAGTGGGGTCGCTGGAAGACACCATGTCCTCAATGTCTTCAATCAGAGAGTCACAGGCGGAAGGCATGATGGTCTGGAAATGGTCAACAACAGCATTATTAAAGAGACTGTCTCTCATGCAGCAAACTTGAAGCAGTCAAGTAGAAACTGTTTACAAAAAAAAGACCTTTGAAAATTTGTTTTCTGTTATACCAAGTAACATACATGATGAAATGTAATAATTTAAAACAACTACAACTACAAAAAACTACTTCGAATTTTGTGTTGATCCCAGACAAAAACAGTGTGAGCACTGCTGACTCCCGTTGTAAATTAAGTAAATACAGAAAATATCTTCATCTGCTACTGTGTGCATTTGTGTTGGAAGTGAGCAGAAGAAAGACAGGTCTGAACGTCAATATTTTACTATTTGGATATCTGTTTGTTGGGTGGCTGACTATCTGGTTTTGAATTCTGGGATTCAGACATCCATTTTTCCACTATCAATAAAGGCAAACTGTAAAATACATTTTGTCAGCACATTCTTGTAATACATGTATGCTTTTTGGAGCCACTAATTATGAGCATTTATGTTAATCTGTAATTTTGTGATTCGTCCACGAACAGAAAAATTGTCAGCTGTTGCTGTATATCACAGAAAGTGCAAAGATATGACCTATATTATTCCACATTAGGATTAAAACAGAAGAACCAACAAGGCAGTGTAGAATAACAGAGAATAGTTCAAATTAAATTCTTCTGTGCCCCCTCTCTCACCTGTGTACCACCAGACTACAGAGCTACTCAAACTATGAGACTCATCTGTTTTTCCTCAGTTGTTTTCCTTTTTGGTATCCAACGTGGTGACCAGCATTAACTTACTATATAAAAATACTAATATTTATAACTACTGTATCTTCTTTTGCAAGTGCTCTAACAAATGCGCTGTTAAAAACAAGATAAAAAGATTTTATACTGCCACAGTGAGGTGGGATAAAACTGTAGGGCTGCAAATAGGGATTACATTGCTCTTTTTGATTAAACTGTTGATTATTTCTTTGATTAATTCCAATATAATTATATTTCACTAATAAGGGAATCCCTTTGTTACATAAGGAGGTTTAAACAACAACAATAATGTTGCCTGAACTGTGGGGCACACGATGCTTTAATTATCAATATGATTTTGTCAGGCTGATTAGAGCAGCGACACACCTGGGTTAAGTACAGCCCATAGTATTATACAGAGAAGTTTGTCATCAGGGTAAGCTTTCTGTCTGGCTCTGCTTTATTCTTTTGGCTTTTACTGCGTTTTCGTTGCCTTATCATTTAGTTAAACTTATATTTAATTGAAAATATACATGAAAATACAAACACAGGATGGCAGTAAAACACTTGGCTAGTAAAAGCAACGAACTGCCATGTAAGCACGTCGAGCTACCACACGTAGCTGAAACGTTGGACCCTTTACTTCTACGTCTAAATGCATTCAGACTGAAGATAACGAAGTTTGGACAAAAATCTCCGAGAAACACCGTGAACCTTGCAAGAAATTTGGCATTCTGACCAAGTTGCTCCAAAATACTTTACCGATACACGACTGATGTTGGCTTGGTTAAGTGAGCTGCCGCTATTAAAAACAGGCCTGAAACTAACGTACATAATTAGGGTTATAGGTAACACCTGCTTTTAAATATAAACCGCCTTCAATACAGTGACGTTAATTGTTAAGGTTAAATTAACATAACTTACCCGGCCAATGTAACGTCAACGTTAATATTTTCTCTCTTTCACCTGAAATGTGACATAAGTACGCAAAACGTTACTGGGTAAAAAAAAAAAAAAACCATTAAAGTCGACTGAAAAAAAAGAAAAGCTGTGAAAATGTTTAATTGGACAGACCCGCTAAAACTCTGCAGTTACATGTTTGGACAACATTGACAAGCTAACTGTTAGCTAGGCTAGCCCCATTAGCTAGCTACCACTTCTACCCACGTGCCCCTTATTTTTTAACGGCAGACTCCTTAAGATGCAGTTGAAATTCCTTACCTGAGTCGCAATGTGATTGATATTTCAGATAAATATGAAATCCGAGGAAAGGAACCTTTAAAAAAATTAAAAAACGAATGATTTACACCATCAACACTGTTGTCATAACTCTCAAGCAGCCATACTTGTGCGTAGTTACGGTAGGCGAATAGGGACAAACTAGACACGTGTTTTCTTTTGACCGCCGAAGAGTGAATGATGAATCGTCTTCACTGTATATCATGCAGCATGATAATAATTTAAGCTTTGTGGATGATTCTGTTGTTGTTTCTGTTTAACTTACAGGGAAAACATTTCCATATTTATATTGCCTTTATTCAAATTTTCAATTACAAACACCCAGAGTACAAAAGCAAATCCTTTTACGTCCCCCACCCCCCCACCCCCCAAAAGACTCAAATTCCTCATTTACCAGATGTTAAGGAAACTTACAGAACAGAACACACGTCAAAAACCTCAGCACATTAGTTTACCTTAAACATTCAACAGCACATTGATACGTTCACCCATGCGTTCAAATTGCAAAAAAGTCGTGATATTACAGCTCTTCTTTTCTTAATTAGTGAAAACAGGCAGCAATATTATAATTTTACAGTCAATTCTTTCCTATGAAATAGTTAACTTTTCACATACCCTTTACAGAATACTTACGAATCAGTATATTGTATTTGGTACCAGCTTAAGAATAACCATAGGAAAATAGCAAGAAAAACAGTGCTGTTTTAATTTTGACTATCGTAAACACCACATTTAGCCTAATAACTTTTCTGTAAGGTCTAATCACGTATTGGAATCACACATTAGAAATCAAGGAGCTGTAACTTTAAGAGTCACCCATAATACATTTTCAGACTCACTGGCAATGACACTAGCTGTAGCAGTGCATTAAAATCTTTCACTTCATTACAAATCCATAGAAAGGTACAATCTTTCAAAAAGAAAAAAAAAAAAGAATTCCATCATGTAAAAGTGGATAAAATATGTGACCAGATTCTGGTCGCTTGACACAGATGGAGGAAAATAGAATTACCTATGTAAATGGTCATAGAAAATAGCACAGCTGTGGTTATTGAACCAAATGGGGAAAATATAATGCTCAACAATTCCATAAATACATATAAAATACACTGATATAAATATGCCTATAGGGAAATTGTGTTCTGTGAATCAGAAGCATTAATGTGCATTTAATTCAAATTTCATTCACTTAAGAAAGCAGCACTGACTGAGCAAAATTATGCTGCCTAAGCTATTTTTTGAATGGGTGAAATTCAGCTCGCAATTGGGTTCTGCTGTTTTAATACTCTCAAAATGAAAATGGCAGAAATAAAAAAGAAAACAAGTTCGACACACTCCTCACAACGTTTCAAAAATAAAACTGATAGCGTCACAGCAGCAAAGCCCTCTACACACTTCAGCAGAGGACACAGATCACTGATCCTGGTTCAGTTGGTACACAGACACCAATGACCAGCAAAAGGAAGACAGGCTATGCTAACTGTGAATGAATGACTGCATGCACGCATTAATAAACGTGTACTACTTTTCAGGTCGTAGAGTTTATCTGCATTTTGCAAATAACAAACTGACAAATGAACTAAATAATTTATAGGAAAAACAAAAAAATCAAGAAATATTGCAATCATTCATCTGCATTCTATCCACCAAATGTGCATCCCAATAGTCTAATTTAAGATGCCGTCACTGGTTCAAGAGCAAAAGGCATACCCATATCAATGGAATCTTGCACTCATCAAAAAGAAAAGTGCAATGTAATATCCAACATCACATCAAAGTAATATATGGGTCATTTCTATGACAAAAAGGGAATTTCAAAGACTCATACACACTATGGCATTTACCTCTATGCCCTATTACTACTGTCCAACATTAAGTGGGAGGTAGCCTACAGTACCTTGTGCACTGAAAAATTTAGAAAACTGTACATCAATTTACACACGGAAGGCTTACTCTTGAGCAAGCTTGATCTTTGACATAACTCACACATGCTGCATGTGAAATTACTCAAATGCACATCGATCAGGTCAGGGAAAAGTTAACACTAAGAGCAGCAATATTACCTGCAACAGCAGGTGCTTCTAGTTCAGGAGCAAGGGTTTTCAGACAAGCTGTTTAATACGCTTAGTTATTATCAGGGATGTAATCAAACAGAAGAAGCTATTAGAGGTGAACAGCAATGGTGTTCCAAAAACCAAGAGGACAAAGTGAAGTACATTCCTACAGCTCTCAGCCCACCAAGTCCTCTCACTGGGTCTTCTTGATTAACCCCTGTTTTAAAATTTCAAAGGCCCCAGACAGTGTAGGGAAGAAAAAGGGACTTTGTACGAAACATGGCTTGGTTGCACTGAATTTGACCCAATCATAAAACTGGTCAATTTTTCTTTGTCCCTTTATCTCATTTTTTACATATTCTGGGTGAAAAAAGCCCTTCATTTCATGCTGAAGCCTAAATTAGTGGCTATCTGGCCCCTTTTTGCTTAGGTGACCGTGATATTATGTTATTTCTACAGTATTAAAAACCATTAAAACTCAACGCTTATCAAACTTAAAAAGACTAATGTGCACCCATTCTGTCTCCCACACTGCTTCAGTACACACTGAGTAGGCAGTGTGCAGCATTAAGTGGTTCAAAGTCAAATTTTTCTGATTAGCTTAAACCACAGTAGAATTTCACAGCACACAGTCTAAGTGAGGAGGCATTAGGGGAAGTTTGGTTATAGCAGCTTCTGCTGATGAAGATGGAGGGGAGGCAAAAAGCAGCAAGAAAGAGGAACTTTGTGTCCTGCATTCACAATGTATCAATAAGAGTATGACTTACAATATGTGTTGCACATTACATGTGCCAGTGGGCCAGATTTGAACAGGTACATCAGGTGTTCTTGCTTAAGGAGGATATAGAATGAGAAACAAATTCTGTGCCATCAGCCATACTGGGAGTATTTTTACACCTGCGTTGTTTTAGAGCACTGAGAGTACAGACTCCTATTATTTTATGTGGACTTCCATGCAACTCTCAGTGGTTCTAAATGATGCATAAATGTACAAAAAATACTCATACTCTATGTAATTTTGTGATTATTAGTCCAAATAGCACAATAGGTAAACAGACAAGTGTCTGACAAGGCACCACCTGCCTATCCTGATGTTAAGTAACAACTGTCGTCTAAATGCTGTGCATCAAAATTGCTTTTTTTTTTCCATTATTTTATTTTCTTTAAAATGAACACACAAAATGCCTACCGAACAGTCAGCCTTATCAGCCATCAATCACAGATCATTGGTGTAAAAATGCAATTAGTAGGAATCCCATCAGCCCCCACAGCACGTTGCATTAACACATCTTGAAATCCAGGACATATATAGGGAAAATGCATCACTGGGAAGACAGAGACCACCAAACGCTTGCTTTTCCAAAACAATGATTTGCAGTCCTGTCAGATTCATATTTGCAGGATTGTTCAAGATTTAATCAGTTTTTCTCTTTCCTGTAAGGGCTGGGAATCACTTCAATTCCGATTCACAAGGTCACGTTTAGAATTTAATGTAAAGGTTTAAACAAATTGGGTATTTTTGTGGTGACAGAACAAGAAAATATCTAGGCTAGTGTTTTTCAACAAAGGTACATGAAAAAGAAAGCTTTTCAAAGAACCTTTGTGGCCATTTTGATATAGATATCTGAGTGTACAAGGTGCAGTTGAATGCACCATAAAGGGTGCCAGGGCCAATGAGCTAAGTGATGTAAATTTAGTTTACGTGGTGCACCGAATGCACCATGGAGTCCTGGACTGGGCTGCAAGACAGAAGCAGCATGTCCTTTTTTTATGACATGACTACTTCAGAACAAACATTTTCAAAGCTTTCTAAGATTTACTTGCCAAATGAAAGATCCTTCCTCATTTGGTGCTTGGCAGGTGTTACAATCGGACTGTGTAACATTTCCATGGAACAAGGCATGTTGAAAGATTGATATCTGGACTTTATGAATCAATGATGACTTTTAACTCATGATCAACTTGAATCAGAAAACAGACTTGTTACCCCCAGCCCCTTTCCCATCTCTTTAGCATTGTTCTGATGGCTCTGGGTGATCACATCTGTGCACTTCCGAAGCATGGCATGTGTGTTAATGCGAGGTGGTGTGGGGGTGTTTTTCCTTCGAGCTGTTCTGTCTTTGTTGGACTTTCTGTGCAGTGACGTGAAATCTGTCATACAGGGAGGTGGGTTTCCTTCCCCTCCCCATTACTACTGAACCAAACAGACGGCAAATGTTTTCGGATGCCCCAAAAACGCCCAGCTACACTGAAGGCCTTAAATAGCCTGAGACAAAGAGTAATGGATATGTCTTCACACTGACCAGCTGTGTCTTTGTGTGAAATCATGCAAGACCATTTATCTCTCACCATGAAAGAACATGGCATTTAGCTCCACTTGGACTAAAACAGCCCTCAATGTTTTATTTCCTTCTATTTAGAATTGGTTTCCACTAACTACAGTCTGTCACAGACATCAAAACCAAATGATTCTCAGTCTTTCTCCCATACATTTTATCTGAATTTCTGTTACCCAATGCTAGCTGCACAGGAGATCATCCAGGCCAAGAGTTGGCATTTTATCAAAGTCACAGGCATCAAACAAGTCGCTAATTCCCTGATCATCTCCCAAACCTAACAGGTAGTCGTCTTGGTCCAGAAGAGGAGGCCCAAGGTTTAAGAAAGGCCCCAGGGACGAAGGAATCTGGTCCTCTGTCTGCTGGAGAAGACTGGTGTAAGGCGACGAGATGGGAGAGAGAGTTGTGACGGAGACAGCTGAGGAAGAGGAAGGTGGAGCCAGGGAGGGACTGGAGGAAGAGGTCGTGCAGCCGGGATCTATAAAAGAAAACCAAGTCAACTAGTTATTTTATCTACATAACAAAGTAACCCTAAACACATGCTTTAGGCCCAAAAAGCAGCCGTGTTGACTAGTGTTAGTGGTGCTTTCCACAACAGAGATCAAATTTCAAAAATGCCTTCCATGCTCAAATCACAGGTTGTTTATTTGATTTAAAAATAGGTTCACATTGCCCAGAATCAGGGCTGGGAATCAAGCACTATTCTTACAGGTTTAAGAAGCTTTTTTTAAGCACTGGGAATAAGACAGTAACGCGAGTTTTTATTTACTTCAGCTTTGTTACGCTAGCCTTTCTATACCTGGGGAACTATTCCGATTGTGGATTTTTATTTGTACTGCAGTCTGTAAAACAAGCCATGCTTCTTCACAGCTGAAGTAACATCGCTGAGTCTGTCAATAAATTCCTACCACATTAGATCATGAAACCTTGTCGATCCTCACATTCTTCCTGTTGTTTGGGACAGGTTATAGTACATCATAAAATAATGACCAAACTCCAATCAGTCACAGCTCCACTCTGACCTTATGTTATGTTATACTTTGTCATTTTCAAGATTTTGCAAGGTTCTGTGTGACATACTCTCTGTGGGCACAAGGGTGTACATGTAGGCTCCTTGCAGACATATGCGTACTACAAACAAACTCTCTTGATGCTGTTTGGTGTGAATGTGTGCAAAATCCAGAAATTAGTACAAACAGAGGGACTCGGTGTCCATGTTCCATTTGGAAATATAATCTAGGCCTCAATGTCAACATGTCAAGTACAAGTGTGTAAGAGCGGTATTCCTCTGATGACCTTGAGCTGAGTGTAAAAAAACACTCCACTGATCAGAAAGTCAGTCACAAAAACAAACCTGCCGGAAACTCTTTACAGCAACAAAGAAGCTTCAGGGGATGTCATAGACTATCTTGTGTAGAACCAAAAAAAAAAAGTGTAAGTTGCATAAAAGCATCGCTACTGTTTCTTTATCTTAAAATTGAAAGTTTGAGGAAAGTCAATAAAGACCCTTTATATTAAAAAAAATTAAAAAAATAAAAACAAAAAAACAATTCCACAAACCTATGTCTATCCAAAACAAACCTTGGAGGACTTTAAGGAAAGGGGAGTTCCCGTTGATGTCAATGCTGCCATTTTTTACAGGACTCCTGGGGTCGTTCTCCTCATCTGGGCACAGCAGCACTTCTATAGGACCCTTAGTGCTGGTCAGATGGATGGACAAACTCTGGAGAGAAGGAAGATCAAAATACTTGATTACAAGGATAAAGGATAGACACACTCTTGTTAAAGATTACAGTAATTCTCCTTTTCACATTTTCTGAACTTGTTAATGTTCAAAGCCAGGTGTCTGTGCATGTAATAATGTTCCAAATGATCTGGATACTCAGTGCAAATTGATGCAATACATTTTGCTTTAGACCTTGAGACTGCTTAAGTCACTGATTCGTCATTTCCAAATGCCTAGCAGAACAAATCAGCATCACCAACTCTAGGTGGGTCATGTAAACTACCTGCTACCCCCACAGCTGTTGCAATAATATTGGAAGAAATCATTTCTATGTTGACAGGCAGCTCAACAAACTGTAAGTCAATTTACATTGTTGATCATCAATAATCCTATTCACAATCTGCAGTTGTTTCTATCATATTATATATCCAAATTTAAATGTCATTGTTTTAAATGTAATTGTAAATTTGTCCGGTAGGTGTTTGGTCATTGTTTTCAGGTGTGTTTTTACCCTTATCTTGCATTAACTTTTTGCACTTTTTAATGTGATGTTTACTCTTGATGTCATTGTAAATGAGAGCTTGCTTTCAATTGACTTTCGAGGTTAAATAACGTTTGAATGAGTGAGTGTTTCTACAGTACGTCACCGCACTTTATAAAATTTTCACACTGCAAAATCTTTGTAAAGCTGCTGTCATTTCATTTAGAGTCAGAAAACATTAAGTCAATTTAAGCATCCAAGCAGGAAGAACTACTACTACTACTTTAATTTATCATAAACTCTGTTAAGACAGCATTATCATTTCATACTGGCATGTCCCAGACCGGTCCCTTGATTATTCATACTAACATTTTCTGAGTAACTCAATAGCCCCCAAGTTCAGCAGTTTCCTTAAGGGAAATAAAAGTCATACATCTAAAAACATATGAACAAGAGGCAGGAGTTTCATTAGGAGAGCAGTGACAGATCCAGCTTGTGTGTTTTTGTGTTCGTACATGTACCTCATCAGGATCAGGCACTTCTAGTTTCGTGTCTGTGGGCGCCTTGACAACAATTACAGTCTGGTCTCTGAGGTTTCCTAGCTGCTTGATGTCTTGGTACGTTACATACGCATATGTGAAGATGAATGGGTTAAAGAAATAACACTACAATGACTCTACTTTAAATCCAAACATACACGTACGAAGGCCTGTGCGTGCTCACTATATCAAGAAAAAACCTCAGAACAGCTTAGCTTAAAGGATTGCAAAAAATCTGCTTTATGTAGCATAAATGCAACGGATTTAACCTGACTTGCCATTTTTTAACAGTTCACCTCAGTGGCTCAATGCTGAGGAGTCACAACTGCCTCGCTATGAGCCAGAAATCTGAAAAGGGCATACAGAACTGCTTTCAATTTTATTATGTTAGCCTGCAGAATTATGATACCACCATAGTTACAGAAAGTTTTAAGACTAAAAGAAGGAAGCTACGGATCCTTTAGACTTTTGGATGACACATCAAGTAACAACAAAAGGATATTTTTGGTTGCTTGGCAACTCGCTCATGTGCCTCATATCCAGGCTGCATCTCTGGATGAGTTGTTCGAGCCTCTGCTCCTCTTCTCCCAGCGCAGAAACTTCTGCTGTCAGTCTCTGTCTCTGGTTCAGTGCCCCCTCTACCTCCAGCAGACTACAGCCCCTGTGAATGAAAGAGCAGTGAGGAGAGTGAATTAAGACAGATTAGGCTAAGGCTTTGGTTCTTCACTTGTCCCTATATTATTACCTCTTCCTCATGGTTTCAAACATTCACTAGTGAACAAAAAAGAAAGAAAGAAGAAAAAAAAAAAAGAACAAGCATTTGAGCATTGTTTTCTCCGTCTTACATCGAGAACTGTACAAAATACTTGGAAGCCTCAAAACTTTATTTGTAACACTGACATTTTTCTAAATCAACAGTCAAAAATGCAATCTGGGGTTTTGAAAAGTCATAGCGGACCAGGCACAGCCAAGGGTCAGACACTAGTAGACAGCTGCTCAGAGACAGAGAGCTCTGGACAGGGATGGGAATCTCTAAGCACCTCAAAATTTGATTCAACATCGATTCTGAGTGCTATGAAACAATGACACAAATGAGTTTTTAAAAAATGAGGGCATTATTAAAATTCGCAGAGTAGACTGTAGCACAGTCAGGTGTCCTCACACTTCGGTGTGGCAACATCTTGTGTGCAGCCAACAGCCTTCTCATGCTGTACAGGCCAAGAAACGCAATCTGTTAATTTGGCCAAACCATTCTCAATATTTCTGCCCCACCAAGCCAAAATAAACCAAGAAAGATATTCAGAGACTTCCACCTGGAAAATGGATAACTTGTGACAAATACAACAACACTAAGTTAATGCTTTTGTGAGATAAACTTGTCAAATGTTTTAATATCTGCACAGTTATCTGATCAAATTCGGTCTGGAGGTGTCTGGGGATCCAGCTTGTACCAACAAAAATACAAAGTTAAGCAAGAGAGACGGCGAGAGAAACAGAGCTGGGCACAAAGAGGGCAAGTCACGAACAGGACTTTGAGATTCTTAGACACATTGCATGCAGATGTGGAAGATCCCGCATCATTTCTCAAATGTGAAAAATTGATTTCCCAACTGTTGGGTTTTCAGATTGGATTTTGAGACGCATCAAGATGCATCTATAACTGTTTCCATTCTCACATCACAGCAATCTCAATCTGAATTCAACTGTGTTGGGAGGTGCCTAAACACTCCCTCCCTTAATGAGAGCCTTAATGAGGAAGCACATATATGTCGGAAGAAAGAGAAACTGAGTATTTCTCATTATGCTCTTAAAATTTTGTATGATGGGAAGAAATACACAAAGAGTATCAATTTTAGTTGTTGTTTGAACCACAGCATGTGAGCGGAGCGCGAGCAGGACGAATTACCGCTCACAGCTCGTGGAGCTGTCCGTAACGTGCGCTCCAGGGCTCAACACCTCTCTGCTCCGCTCCAAAATCGCTTTACTCACAAGAAAGCAAAAGGAAAAGAAAAAATCTCCCCCACATCTTGCAAGCAGCCACGGGGTGCATCACTCCTCCCAGTCAGTCTTTTTTTTTCTCATATAGCCTCATAAGCCCAGTGTTTGTATTTGAGGTCGCAGCCTTTAAATCTAATTGTAACACACTCTTGCAAGGAAGCCTCGCACACTTGGGCAGGTCTACACATGATGTGAGTGGAGCTGAGCGGTGCTGACCCAGTCCTGCTCCAGACTGTTTAAAAATCAACTCACAGCTCCACCTAAAATTTTCCACTCACGCTCACCGCTCGCTCCCGCTCCACTCCGCTCACATACTCTGGTTTGAATGCACAGACAAGATAACAGTATTTGAGTGAGAGTGAGGCCAGATGAGCACTTACATCCACTGAATGTTGTTCTTTGATTTCTTCTTGATGAGGTGAATGCCTTCTAGTACATTGGTGATGTCATACAGTCTCCTTTTCTGCACCTGAACAAGGATATAGCTTTCATCAGTAACTCATCTAGTGGTTGATTTAACTGCAAACTACTAACAAGAGAAAAAACCAAACTGTTAGAACAGCATCCAAATTTTTAATGCTTTTAACAAATATATTTTTTTCATGTGTCACCTATGTGTTTTCTTTTCTTACCTTTGTTTTTTCAATGCCCATGCAAAGTACTGTTCAGCAGCTTTATCCACATTGTTTACAAAGTTAAAGGAGAAGTATAATAACCGTTTTCCTTTTCACAAGCAATCTAGGTTTCCTTTATTTAACCACCATCAGCAGCACCCCCTTTTTTTCCCTCAGTGTCTGATGAGCCTTTTCCAGTTTAGATCTGAAGTTACCTGTAAAGTTTCAGCAGCAAGGTTGAGGTCCAAAACACCATCAGAAGACTGAGCAAGAAGGTCCACAAACTTCTTTGTCAACAGGCCCAGGGAGGTGTCGTACCGAGTCTTCTCTGGTGGAGACTTGGGTGCTATGATGGAGGAAAGTAGGGAGGACATAAGAAATAAATGGATGGACAGTATACACCAGCTTTATATTTGGTATTACATGTTTTAAAGAAAAGTATAACAGAAAACTTCCTAAGGAAAGTTCTACCGGATACCAGGAAGCCCAAAAGTATTCATAATGTCAAAGAGTCTAAATCAAACCCAACACTACCACTCTGCAATAAATTTTATCTGTATGATGGTAGGCTAATCTTTTTCAGTCTGAGTAGTGATCCCAAAGATGTAGATGGAACTTTAAATTCATTTTAACAAAGTGGTCTAACATTTTTAAACTTGACTACATTCATACAATATGTCAACAGCTGAAGTATAAATAGTTCTGAGAAAACTGATGAGTTTTTTTCCAGACAGGAAATGTCGAGGCAATGACTCAGTCGTCATCATCAGCTGCGAGTGTGTGATTTACATGAAGAGGAGATCACAAGCTGCGCTGCAGATTGAACAACGAATTGAAGTCAACTTGAACTTAAACAATCACCGGCTAAATTACCACATGTGTAAAGTTAGATATTTAACTAGACTTGCATTTCAATATCAACAGACCTGTGTTGGTATCATCAGATCTCCTCTGCTACAGCATTTTACAATTACAGAGGCATGTGTGTCACCTGTCTCACTAACCAGGACATTCTGTGGCTGGAATCAAAAACATATTACACTGCTGCAAAGGCCATATATCATTCACATTACTGAAATAGAGACATTGTTTTAATGCCCAGTCAGAGACTAGCAGGAGATTCATGCAGGGATTTAACAGAAAAACCAAGGACATATAAGAGTGAGTCCTGTTGTTTTTTGCTTTTTTTTCTTAATAAATAATAATTAAAATGAGTCACACAGCAATTACAATGGAGGGAAAATTTTGTGTGGGCAGGGAAAACATGCAAATAACTAGAAATTGCTTGTTCCTGTATGGATGTCTTGATGGTACATAAGTGTGGTCTTTTCCTAGTTATACAGAACTTTATACAACTGATAATTTATCCTACTAGAAAATATCAAGATATACAGTATTTAATGTATCTCTTTGATGCATAACAAAACTGACCTATAACTGTTGGTGCACATCACCCTGTTCTACTGTAACTCTTTATTATGTCTAGAGCATCAGACTGTCCTCCAAAGTGCTCAGCTCACTGAGGAAATTAAGAGCGTACTTTTTCTGATAGCTGTATAAAGTAGCAGCATGGTCTTCCTGTCTCTCATGCAGGATGACCATGATTCATTGTGCCATACAACTCTCTGTTACGTGGTGAAGCATCCTTTATGACTTTCGGCTGCTTACTTCTGGGTGTCTTTAGCCTTGCCCCATTGGCTGCCGCTGCCCCTCCTCGGCCTCTTGGAGTCCTGGCTGGTTCTGACTGGTACTGGTGGTCTGAATCATCGAGGGCTAACCGCCTTTTTGCCTGGGGGAACAACACGATGCTGGTAAGCGCAAATACTGGTGTGTTGGCAGGTATCTCATTTTTGAAACCACAAGAAATCATGCATGATGCTAAATGCAACATTGCTGTCATGTTACAGGTCTCCAGTGTCCGTCATCTCCGATGGTTTGAAGAATTTACACAATTTAAAAAGTTAACAGAAATACAATAAATACAAAGAGTGGTTATTTTAGGTAACAAAAGACATTCTAAACTGATGGGCAATGCACTTGCAAATTTGAGAGTCTGGTTTATTCTGAACAACCAACAGGAAGATATCATTTAAAGAGGAGCAGTCATGAAACAGTGTCAGTCTGATGTTGTGGTGACAGAAACAGTGGTTGCGATTTATTTTCTGAGCTCAATGGCCAAGACAAGCCCAAATAGCTCAAGGGTGAGCCACACCTATGGGCTTGATCACACTGATACACCATAACGTCGAATACACCTAGATATCAAACAGCACCATAACTATTACAGGCATGTCAAATATGGCCGATAGATCTCAGCAGACTGTCCAAGAATGCAAAAATCTAGTAACTTTCTGTACCTTATTCCCCCATTAATAAAACCAACCCTTCTCCAGACAGCTCTTTAGGAGCTTATTGTGCTTTGAATGCACTGTATATACTAGCCTATGTCCCCATTCAAGTTAACTTCCAAGTTATAAGTTGTCAACGACTTACCTGTGACAATCAATTTCTTATATTGAGGTGCGGCTGTAGACGGACAAAGGTGAAATGTGTTCATTATCTTTGGTTTCAGAAAGACATGTTGCCTGCACCATGTTTAAGCAAATATAGACTGTATGTTCAACGATCAATTACTATTACCACCCAAAATTGGCATTAGAGCCATCATCATCACCATTACATAGCATGGTCCTTCATTCTGTGACCCCCTTGGCAAGAATTCATTGTTTTAATGAGCAGGGTGGTATTTGATGCTTCTCCCTCTAAACCTTTGGTGGCAGGTAAGTCAGTTAACTCAAGAAATGTGGTTAGTATTTCAAGTGTTTAAAACCTCATTTATTATACTTCATGCCCAACTCTGAGAAAGAATAATATGCCCTCTGTTGACAGTCAAAATGTCAGCCATTTTATATCAGCAAGCAGCTCCCCCACCCCCTGCCTGCTCATGGCTACAGACTGAGATAGAGAGGCTGGTTTAGTTCATGAAAGATGAATAGCTAAGAACGAACCAACACCCTGAATGCTGCTCAAACTATTTAGTGTGGTTTGTGCAGGTTGAGAATACAGGAAACGTGCAGTCAGCACTAAAACAACAAACTCAAGTTTCACTTTACTTGGCATAAAAGGCACCATAACGTTGCACTTTATTTACATAGAGAAGGACATGAAACACTTGTGCAAAATTAAGTTCAAGTCCGACAACGAGTAATGTTATCCTCTGACAATCAATACTGCTGCTAGCCTGGAAAGCTAACACATTTTCAAGGTGCATCTAAGTTGGCTTAACATTGCATGTTCAGAGACGACTGGAAGAAATCTCTATCGAGTAGTTTCAAACTGTAGTTACGCTTTAGCTTTGCTCAAGCCCAAGTCTTTTGTAAGTTTATCCACTCGCCTCTTCTTAGAAAGCTAGGAATTAGCCGTGAGAGCAGCCAAGCAGCCTAACAATCCCCCCAACCCCCAAATTAAGACACCAACAGCAGCCACTAGGCCACCGCTAACGTTAACGTTACTCATCTCTTACCAATATTTCCATCTGGCTGCAAGGGTGAAGCGGACTCAAAAGCACCATGAAGTTAGCATAGCACGCTGTAACATGACAGGTCTACGTTTCTGAAAGCACAGAACTGACTTAAACTCGCCGTTTGCTTCACTGCAGTCAACGAAACACTTAACCAACCCACTTGGGTAACTTAGCTAGCGGTAGTTAGTTAGCCTCCTCGCTAGGCTGAGTCGTGGAAATGCCCTGGCTAAGCAGCTAACGCTAGCTGCCCGAACAACAAGCTCGGCTAGCCTAGCAAGCTAACATTTTGTCGTGTTTGTGGCTAGTTGTAGCATGTAAAATATGTTCAATCGAGCTGTATAGATGATTACCGGCGGTCTTCCCAGAGCGGGTCGTTGTCCTGCTCCGTTTGCTGCAGCTTGTTGTGGAGTTGTGTAAATGTTGTTTATCTGAGGTTCGGATAAACACACATTTGATGTCTGTGTAACGTTGCAAGGCGGTGGGGTGGTAATTATTTGAATAAACGTAGCGTTGGATTGACCAGGGTTCAAACGATCCGATAGAGTTGTTAAAATTATATTATTGTCCAGAGGAGAGCTCCCAACCCCCGCTAAAATCACTTTGTCCGGAGCCGAGGAGATCCCTCTTCTCATCTTGCGTATTCGGGGTAACCCCTTTCTTGTCTCTGTACTTTCAAGCCCGTATAGCTGCTAATCCACCGCAATAGTAACAAAAATAATCAGACTAAAGTAAAGATAAG
This sequence comes from Naso thynnoides, assembly GCA_029783665.1. Taxonomy (NCBI): domain Eukaryota; kingdom Metazoa; phylum Chordata; class Actinopteri; order Acanthuriformes; family Acanthuridae; genus Naso; species Naso thynnoides. Next base: position 23,680,295 of record JAQLOL010000025.1, read on the forward strand.
AGTCTGATTCATCGACTTTTGTAAAGTATTTTTCCTTAAGAACGTGCATTTAGGCAGATGCAACGGATTAAAAAGTAGCGCAACTCTCGTTTCCCCCGTCTAGAAATGGCTTCAGGAAACGGCCTGATGAATGAAGGGATACGGTTTACGCGCTCAAGAGCCCTCCCGCGAAACTCAGATTTCCCGGGAAAGTTTCAAACGGAATTTACATGCCAAACGCTATTGGTCCTTCTGCGAAGAGTCTCCGCCCATGTTACCGCCTTATTGACCAATGAAAGATGAAGATTCAGTGCGCCACGTGTTCATTGGCAGTTGTAAACAGGCGACGTCACTTGTCACGCCTTGCGTGTTCCCTGACAGGACGCTAAGTGGCGCAAGTGACTGATGAGCTGAGTAGACAGAGTCAAGCGGTTAAAAACTTTCTCTAGGAGAGCAGCAGCCCAAAGTAATGTTCTCTCTAACAGTTTTCTGTATGTTTCTCATTGGTTTTACATTATTTGATCCATTGAATGGGCCTGTTGTTTAACTGATACAAACGCACAAAGTTTCTGTACAACTGTCTGTAGAAAGGTGCATATGGGAGAAGATAAGGCGACAAACCAGAACAAATGACTGTCTTCTCCCTCACTTGCAATTAATCAGGCAGACCCTCATCAGGATACACTTTTTTCCCTTAACCCACCCCTTTTATTTACATGTGGGCCCCGACATGTCAGAATGACATGAATGACTTCTGCTTTTATATTTACCTCAAGCAAGTATCAGTTGCTGTGATGCAGATCCGCGTTGTACCACTTGGTAAAAAGCAGCTGAGTGTAAATACAAAACAACAACAATGACAACATTTTTATCATAAAGTATTGTGTAATTTTTATTGTGTTTCCAATGTTGTTATCATGTTGGTTTGTATTATTTTTCTGCACAGCTCCTTTGCAGTCCTGTATGTAATTCCTTGCCCCACATATTTGCACATTTCTGCTATTAATTTGTTTTGAACTGTTTTGTTTCTGGCCAATATTTATAATATTCAAGATATGTCATGTATGTTGTTGGGCTCAAAGCAAAATTCAAAGCAGGACCTACCTGTGTGCCTCAGAATGATGTTCACAAGTAGAAATAAATCATGTAAAAGGACAGCTTAGCCCTGATGGATATGTGTCTATAGCAATTTTGTGTTTTACTCTGCAACTAAACATAATTAAATGCATTAATTTAAGTACTGTTATTGAGTACATTTTTAATGTATTTGTACTTCACGTGAGTATTCCCATCTTATGCCATCTCATACCGCTACCTAACTACCCTACATTTCAGAGGGAACTTTACTTTTTTACTCCGCTAAAGTACAGCTTTAGCTAAAAATTTGCACACAAAATAAGTGTTAATAATAGTTAAAATAATACACACTGACCAACAGCAATATTTAGATACTATTTATAGATATCTATTCAATGCATGTGTATGATATTCAGGATTAAGCAGCAATCCTTGGGTTTGAGGATGCTGAAGCTCCAACATGGATCTTTTGTAGCTGATCCTGACCTGTGACCTATGCACCGATTGGCACAAGTACAGAAAACATACTCATGGGAATGTAATGTGCCACATTATATAGAATAGGAAACACGATAACATTCTAAGCTGCATTCATATGGTGCCTCAATTTAAATGTCACTCTTGGACTTGTGGAGTGCTCTGGAGGCAATTAAAAAACTTGACATTTGGGCATTAATTATGATACAGAGCAATAACGGCACAATAAATAATAGATATTTATCCCAACAGGACTTTCGGTCCTGT
>JAQLOL010000025.1:23694126-23704813 GCA_029783665.1 Naso thynnoides
AGTTCTAGTTATTCTGTCCATGGGTTTCACAGCAGACATCTTGAGGACCAACACAGGTGTGACTTATGAATGGCTTCATTCTGTGAAGTGTCACAGCAAGCCAGGTCAGTGAGTGAGCTCTGGAACAAGCTCACCTGATAACCAGATGGGTTTCATGATGACGTTTTTGAGTTGTCAGAGCAGGAAAAGCGCAGGTGAAATTAAAGACATTAATGATGGCTGCTTCACTTTAGGTGAGCTTGTTTCAGAGCTCTGGTACCGTGCATGCTCACTTATTGATCTGACTTGCCGTGATACTTCATGGAATGAAGCCATTTGTTGGTCACACTTGTGTTAGTCCTCAAGATGTTTTTTGACCCATGGATAGCAGACATCTGGCTCATTTACTTTACTTTACTATAGGTTCAAAAGGATTTGGGAATCCAGAGTTGTACTGACCATAAATCTAGCCACAAACACAAAATGTCTTAAATATGGATAATACCTAAAAGACATGGTCAAATGATCCCTCACCCAAAGATGCTATTAGTCCGGCTGCCAACATGCAGCAATTAAATCATCAGTTTTTGCATTGTTATTGTTTTCTTCTTGGTTCTAAATATAATTTATTTCCTGTGGTTCTAACTGGACCTAATATTGGACAGACTTGGTTATACAAGCCGTCTTCGTGTCCCTTCATAATGTGTGTTTCCATCACTGCTCCATAGTTATTTCATTTGTTTCCTTTTCAGGACGCTGTGTATCGCAAATTACTGGTCTGCTGCGGCTGTATGCTGTTCTTCCTCACTGTGACTCGCTCTTTGCCAATAAGGTACAATGTGGACCCCAACTTTGTAAGCCACGCCCCCTTCCTCACCAGGCTCACCTACGCTTTTTTCTCCATACAAGCAGCAAGGCCCAAGTTCTACTTCGCATGGACTCTAGGTCAGCACTTTGTGTGTTTGTGTGTTTCAGTTGTACTTAACCAATTGTCTGCTGGTAATATGATGGGAACATGAGCTGCATTGTTATTGCATGGAAGTCATGTGTTTTTTTTTGTTGTTTGTTTTCTGCGTCCTGTCAGCTGATGCAGTCAACAATGCTGCAGGTTATGGTTTCTCTGGGATGGATGTGAATGGAAAGCCATCTTGGGACCTCATCTGCAACCTTAACATCTTGGGAATTGAGGTACATTTATTGTTCCACACAATTTTAAAAAAACTGCATTAAATCTTTAAATACATTGGAGTTATGTATATATCCTTCACAGACTGCAACCAGCTTCAAGACTTTTATAGACAACTGGAATATTCAAACAGGAATTTGGCTCAAAACGTAAGTGCTGCAAATGCGAACATTTCCGCAGCTATGCATTTTTTTAACTTTTTGGATTTTATCTGATTCCTCTCAACATCTTCAGGGTGTGTTACGACCGAGCACCAAAGCACAGGTTAGCATTGACCTTCATCCTGTCCGCCCTGTGGCACGGTGTTTATCCTGGGTACTATTTTACCTTCATCACTGCCATCCCCATCACCATGGCAGCACGAACGGTGAGTATGTTGCCTCTTCTGTAAATTCAAATAAAGGCCTCAGTGTACAACTCAAAAGAAAAGAACAGGGTACAAATGGTCATTATTGTTATGTAACTTACTTGGTTGAGTTGGAATTACATCAACTCCATAGTTTGAGCACACCACCCCTGTTACTAGTGTACAAACTTACCCCTGTCTGTTCATCTTACTCCATCCAACAGATAAGGAAGTCTGTTCGCCACTACTTCCTGGGTGTCAGAGCATTGAAGCTGGGTTATGACATCTTGACCTGGGCAGCCACGCAGCTGGCTATCTGCTACACTGTCATGCCTTTTCTGCTTCTAGCAGTAGAGCCCACTTTGGTTTATTACAGGTATGTGATATTCATTATAAGTCCTCTTCAGTGATGGACAACTTACTCAGAAAGGGTAAAAGGTTACTTACTACTAATTACTCCTTAGAAAAGTAATGTATTTACTTTACTTATCACTTTGTATCAAAAGTAATTAGTTACGTTACTTGTTACTTTACTGTATTACTTTCGCAACCCAACTGACTTCCAAAAAAAGTGATGCACAACCTGTTTAACCAGCTCCCAAAATTGAATCCACTTCATTGGAACTACAACCTCGTTTTGATGGCTACATGCTTTAGCATAGCAACACCATCAGAAGCTTATTAGAACTTCAACATTAGTGACGGCTCAAATGCAATAAGCCTCTTGTAGAAAAATATATTCACACATGCACGTATATCTTGTCGTCATAAGATATCTGAGGACAAAAAAAACATCCCTTTCTAGTAACCCCATAATGCAGCATTACTTGGATCAGTAACTGTATTATAATTACTGTTTTGGCATTTGTAATCCCTTACTTTACTAGTTACTGGGAAAAGTTATAAAATTACTATAATGTGTTGCTAAGTAATGCGTTAATGCCCAACCTTGGTCCTCTTATACTCTTAAGTCCAGTTCATGCTTGTCACATTGATGAGGTTATGAGTGCACATGGCATAAACATCTTCATCTGCCAACTTCCACTTAATGTTATCAAAAAGTTGTTATTGTACAGACTTTACCCACTGCAAACTCAAAGGTGAGCTGGGATTAAGTTCAGTAGAAAGAAAATAGTTTTCACACAAACTGCTCACAACAAGGTCAGTGGATTATCTTGTGTTACTGGGACCTAATTTACAGAAAGAGTTATTTCTGTAATTTATTTATTTATTATGCTTTTAGCACCCCCATGGCCAATATTGCCTGCACTCCACAACTCTTGCCAAAATATTTAGACTAATGAACAGCACGAAGGATAAGAAGAGGAAAATGTTGTTTTCATTTTGATGTTAACTGTTGTGTAAGAGCCACAATGCAGGCAATGGCCAAGTACAGAATTCTTCTTTTTTAAAAACTATTCTACATTATGGCCAGCTCTGTCACAATTTCTCCCTGATTAACATTTTTCCCTTGCTGTGCATTAAAGAAAGGTTACACTCTGTTGTTCCTTCTTTCTTTCCTAGGTCTATGTACTTCCACGTGCACATCATTAGCATTCTGGCTGCAATCGCCCTGCATCAGAAACACAAACCCAGGGACCCCTCGTCCACCACTAAAACGTTTCCCTCTGCCTCCTCCTCCTTCTCGTCCTCAGCCCAGTATCAGCCCATTCACTCCAACAACAATGACAAAGTAGACTGAAAACCTGCTCCTCATGTTCTTTAACTAGGCTCTCTGTGCACAATGCTCCCTCAACATCCTGGGAGCACAGGGCAATGTGGACTTGCAGATGGCTAATGTGGCTCGTCTCACCTTGGTTACAATACCTAAAGGGCATTCATTCAACTTAAAATGGTAAAAACATTGTGTTATTTATTTTTTTTCGAGGGGGGACACAGTAAAGTTGGGACAAAAACTTCGGTACAATACAAGATTTCAACCTATGGCACTGGATGCACATGGGAAGAGATTTTCTGCCATTTTGCAGGATTGATAATAGAACAAACAAGCTCAGCGGGCAGACTGGAAAGAGGGATTTTCTCTGGTAGCACCATTACCAACACCAGGACTCTGGCCTCCCTCCACCTGCCCCCTCTCTTCTCCACTTTCCCCCCCTTAATGCCCATCTCTTCACCAGCCTGCCTGCTCCAACAACAATGCAACAGTATGAAGAGAGAAAGGAGGCTCACTCTCTGTCCTGTCCTTGTCTGCCCCATCAGTGGGATCCAAGCCAGCACAGTGGGAGAGCAGCTCATAAAGAGGGCAGAAATACCAGGACACACACACATGCATAAACTGACAAGACACTAGAAAACAAATATGCACATACTCTCTCCTAGTCACCCTCACAGTCTGATGGAATACAAAAGCTGGCTGCTCTTGTATGGCCACAACAAAAGAGCATACCATACATACAAATATATATATATATATATATGTGTGTGTGTGTGTGTGTGTGTTATGACCTTGTAATGAAAAACTGCACTGCATTTATATTTCTCGCCCTGTTAGTTTGTGCTGGTTGGTGGAAGTACCCTTGAAATACCAATTAGACCATGCAGCCCTCACAGTGTCCAGTGAAACCTTTACTAATGAAGTCTTTTAAGGCAGGATGGGAGCTCCTCCTGGTGAGGAGACTTGACTATTCTGTAGAACAAGCCAACACTTTGTTATAGCTTCTGTAGAGATAATCATAGGCTTTAGCTACACCCCTGCAAATATAAAGGAAAAGCTAAGAAATGGTTAAAGAATACGTGGTTCAATGCAAGCTTCTGCTTCAGTTGTGTTACATTGCACATTTCTAACAAGTGATGAAATGTTACGATATGAGCCCACATGAGAAGAGGTGAAAGCAAAGCATATGATTTATTTAATGAAGCGTAGTTAGACTTTCCCCAAGAAACCTCTTTTTGTGCTGAAGCTGTGGGGACTTAAATAGTTCTAGATGTGTTAGTATTTACCAGGTGAACGGTGCTGGATACCTGTTATCATGGTACAGAGTAACTGAACAAAACGGTGCAGTGAAACTAAGACATACATTTGAAGTTTGTCTGTTGGGAGAAAACCATAGCACACTTAATAGAAAATATGGTCATCGACAGGACTTTATAAATCAAATGCATTTCTTGCCAGAGGGAGCAGGGTGCTGTGGTCACTCAGTGGTTCTTTTTGAGAGAGAACATGTTTAAAAAGCTGTTTAATTTACCCGAATTTATCAGCAGCTGCAGGCTGATTTAACACTGACATCTGCTGGTTGTTGGTGCAATCTGATCACTGCTGAATTAAGTGATGAAGGTAATACAGTCGAGACTGACTAAAACTGACACGCTGTAGCATCTCCCTGTGTAGCTTCATACCCACTATGAGCTGAAGGCATTTGTTACCATTTCTCACCCAGATTTCACAGGTTCTTTTCTTCTCTAGCTTTTACTTTTGCACAAATGAAGTTGATGAAGCACAGGGTGATGCTCATCATCAGAGATGAGCCAAGTACGGTGAAAAAAATATGCATTCACATTTAAAAAATCTAAATTATTCCATTGTTTTCAATTATCAAGACGTTATGAGAGTTTTGGGAAGATTGGGAGTGTAGTTGGGTTATTAATGATGCTATCTGCTGCAGGCTAGCATGTTAGCTTCCAGCTACATTTCTGGGTTTGTTATATCGAGTTTCTGAGGTCTTTTGGTTGTAAAAAAAAGTGTCTGGTTAAGAAAATGACAAACACTGGAATAGTGAGGTCATCCATTTTAATGCATCAAGTGGTGTTCTAATGAAAATGCATTTCTTTCTTAGGATGCAGCAAGATAACATTTTTATCTCTTTAATCATGTCGGAGACACAATTCATTTAATTTAATACCTGCTTTGGAATTTAACCTCCCTTTTAAAATGTGCATAGACTTTGTTTACATGTTGACTCAACCTTGTAGCTCATAATATTGACAGCCACAGAGTAGAGCCTGTTGGAACAAGAAAAATCAAATTAATTGTTTTTGTTACCAATTATTGAATAAAACTGCAGAGGGGATATTCAAAATTTGTAGGGAAAGACGAGGCAGAAACATGCTGCACATTCAACTCTTCTCCCTTGGATGACTAGAGCAAATCTCTTTCTGACCAAATATTTTAATTTTTGGGTCATTTTGGAGTACAGATGAGGAAATTTAATGTTTGTTGATAATTTTAATGTTTAACTCCTCAATAGTACCTCTCTTGGATTAATGAAGCATCAGTAGTGGCTGCTCTGGGGACAACTAGACTCAGCCAATCCTGTAAACAATTAGGCTGAGAAAATGCTGGTGCTAAATGCTAATGTAAAAACAGTGAGTCCCCACGACAGCTTTGTCAAGGCTGACTGCACCTGAACTCCCAAAAGAGATTCTTAAAAGTAAAAACACTCTTTAAAGGTATGGCTTTGCTATTAGATAGAATAGTTTTTGTGAGACAAAGCCTTAATTAACTTCTTTTTTGTATAAATAACATGTTTGTTGCACTGTAAGTTTGCATGTTGCTAATGTTTTTAGTGCAGGGAAATGAGCGCTAGGTGGCACATATACAGTGTGAATGTTTTTGCATTAATTGAGCAGCTACAGTATTTGTATGTCATAATACTGACTATGAAGATATTTTTGTATGTTTTTGCTGATGTTTTTGTGATCAAATATACTGACTGTGAGTGTGTGAGAGAGATATTTTCTTATTTCCCGTTGTCCCTCTCGTAGAATTGTTGTAGTAGAGGAAGGAGTGAGTGGTATAAAAACATTTGAATAACAAATAAAGCTCCAGTGAAACATTTTTGAATTGTCTGTTTTTGTCAGTTTATATTCGTTGTGTTTGTTTCGGTTACACCTGACTCTCCCTCTCTACATGATGCCTGTCCCACGGTGTTTAACCTCTGATGATGTTCTTAAATTGCCTGCCTCTCTGTCCCTTGTGTCACCTTTATGTTCCCCTCTGACACAGATATGCATGTGTGTGCTGTGTTTTCATCCAGCCTGAGCTCACAGGACGATGATAAGGAGGAAAGATGATAACAAGCAACGACAAAACATATTCAAATCACTGCAGTACTACATTATGTTCCACTTCAGAACTTAAGGGAGAACACAGTGCTTTTAAACTGTCAGCTTTTATATTTATTCTCTGCGTAAAAGCACAGGTGGATTTCTGGTGGGACTTGTCTAAGAGTAAAGCCGTGTTATTCAAAAATGTGTGTATGTAGAAGTTAAACAAAAAAGCATTTAACATAGTGACATTCTGTCAGTGTCTCTGCACAGCTTCAGTAAGTCCACTGATTTTCTGACTGACTGAACTCACTTACTTTACCTTGTTTTGCTAATAAGCAAAACTAATTTTGTTTCCACTGTATTGCTGCCTTCAACCAAATGAACAATATCATCTTCCTGATCGATGCAATAACAAAAGATTATTTATTTGTCCACTGTTTGCAACTCTTAAAAGCAACCTCACTCAAGAGTTTACTTCTCACTATGTGCTGCCTGCATTTAGGTTGTATTTACTACTCGCCACTGCAGAAGGTGAATCCATGTTGCCATAGCAGCGGCAGCAAATGTGGTGATAACACAAATTATGTTATTAAAATGCCTAATAGCCATTCTATGTTTCTAACATTATCATGCTAATTATTTATAATGATTGTAGGAAGCAGCCCACTCATAACAGTTCTCTAGTACCTCTGTGTACTCTGAATGCGGTTTTATACATCAGTAAATCTACTGCCAGTGTGCACACTGCTGCCATTTGCTCTCAGTACGTCTTTAACCAAATTCCTTTTCAAACAAGCTCATAGGCTTCAGGTTTGACAATGTGCCTGATCACTTTATAACATCTTCAGTAAAACTGAAATTTGATGAGACCAAAATGACTTTTCAGTGTCGTAAATGGCTCTGCAAAAATTAACCTTCACAGGATACTTGTACATGATATTGGAAGCCCACCCACAAATGCGCTCTTTTTATCTGCTTGATGAGAAAAAACAAAAACAAAACATTAAACAAATTGGAAATGTATGAAAGTATGAATTAAATTGGCCTTAAACTAAAATGTCTAAGGATCATGCAGAAAAGGTAAAACTATTTGTACATAATCAAAGTAGGTAAAATCAGAAACATGACACAACACAGAAATGAAATGTAATCTGTTCCATTTTTTTCTATATATTATATTTATCCTAAGTTTATCATTTTATCTTATCTCTTTATTTTTAAACAAATGCACAGAGCACACCCATAATGTATTCTTTGAAAAAGAAAATGTAAAACATTTCAGTATAGCACTAACTGAAAGAAATAAGGATTTTTTTTAGCACCATGAAATATGTCACAACATACTGTCACACATACTGTATGTACAAGTGTTGCAAAGACACAGAAGAGATGAGATTTGAAAACCATATTATTCAGAATTTATCTTAGTGCTTTTAAACAGATTTACCCTCATTGCTAAAGGGAGAGAACTGACAACTGTGCCACAGAAAATAGGCCAAATCTGTGTGATGGATTGAAGTTGTGTAAAATTAAGAATTTATCAAGTTTTTGTGACTTTTATGTTTTAACATGAGTTTAAAGGATTATTTAGAAAACTGTGCTACTTTAAAACCATGACAACAGTCCAAAAAGAGGGTAGATTCATATGCCAAAGCTTTCAGTTGCTGTTTCTCTACAAGTTCATGTAGATTTAAACGGATGCAGTTTAGACATCACATCACTAGAAGAAAGACTCTGCGTGAACATTACCACCAGCATGGGCAAAATTTACTATTTTCCTTTAAAATTTAGAAGATGTTCGAGGGCAACTCCAACGTTGACTGTTTTTAGCAGTTTTGAGAAGAGGCCCTTCTGTGTTATAAAAATGCACAACAGATTGAGCCAAATAACTAGGAGAAGGTCGGGAAGTAAATACTCATAACCTGCAGCATATTGCATTGCACACTCAAGGAGAGGAGGGAACCTACAAATAATATTTCATGTGCTTTTTCAGCCAGTTTTGATATTTCTTACATACAAAACTCAAGATCATATTGTAAGTCTGACATTTGTGGACTGTAGATCTTTTTTGATTTCTTCTCAACTCAAATAAGTTTAAGGAAGCAATGAATCGGAGATCTCAGAAAAAGATAACACCACCTAAATTACAGTATTTTGAGTCTGAGATGATGTTTTCTTATCATCAGTGACATTGCAGTAAAGCTCAGAGACGGGAAATTTAAAGTACAAAGCAAGGAGCCAAAATGCTTCTATGATTGTAAATTATTACTGTCATCACATTTTGCCTTTCAAGCAGTTTTCTCCTAATAACATGCTCTGTGTGGGATCCATTCAACCCACTGCCCAAACCCCCACACTGAATTTATCAGCCCACATCCCAGCAGAGGGCTCTGTTACTGATGTGCAAAGCCTCTGCAAGATTGCACAGAAACACACAATCCTGTTTGGAATTATCTATGTTCATCATTTCTTGTCTACAAATGAAAATACACAATATTTGGTGTGTTTTGTTACTGTAATAATATATATATATATTATGCTGCATGTTAATCCGGCCCTCCAAATCACAGTCCTGGATGCTTTATTACCCTCTTGCGATTCATATCCTGCTGCACTACATAATTTTAGAACATACTTTTTCTTTATTATTCTTACAAAGTAAACATGTTCAGTAGGGTTTTTATGAGCGGTGCATGCAAGGTGGAAATCAAGCAATCAGATCAAAAAAATTCTAACTACATAAATGTGATCAATTCTTTTGTACATTTTTTCATAATATCACTGTTTAAATCACTGTTACTCACATAATAAATAACTCTACCAATCTTTTATACATGATAAGTCTTCAGAGCATCTATGTAAGTTTAGTTTTGGCCTTTAACATAGAGCAAATGGTCATGAAGTCCTTCCTGTCGACAAATGCTGTTGGAAAAAAGTTGTGCTGACACAGTCCTTTGAGATAAATAGAGTATACAATCAGAACATACATATGTACAAGTCTGAATATCATAACAAAAATAAATACATTTTCTGCAGGAAAAATAATTCCCTCCTTCCCTCAAAACAAAATTCTTCAGGTCTGCAGCAGACATGCAGATCTCTTGAAATGAGAAATTTGGTAGTCAGTGAGCTGAATTAAGACTTTAAATATATTCTTCCTGTCTTTGTGTTTCATGGCAGGCAGATAGTGCAGATAACCTACTTTTTCATTTCAAAATATGAACACTGAGTGAGAACAATAATCATAATTGAGAAATTAGCAGCTGGACATTGAGGGGTTTGACTACTAAATGGAGTAGAGTGACAGCCTGAGCTTAACAAAACTTTCTCTGAATTTAAACCAGCGGAGGGCGCTAGAGACAACCAAACTCAATTTGATCAATAAGTACACAAACAAATTCTAACTGTACTGTGTTTTTGTGTTAAAATGCATTAAAATGTTTTCACAAATCATGTAACAGTATAACAACCATCTAAGTTTGCAGGATCTTTATGTGGCCCCAATAGAGAAACTGTGGCCTTGTTGTTGTGCAGCTGCAGCTTGTTTGATGCAAAGTTGTGGAGGTTTTTCAAATGCTGCTGCAGCAAGAGGATCGGTGCAAACTGGGCAAAGCTGCTGTCTCTGTTTATAGCTTCTGTATCTCTGTGTTCCTCTCCTTCCTGCTCAACTCCTCTGAAGAAAATCAACTTCCTATAAAGGTGAGATCCTGTTGAACTGAACCTCTTTGTCTACAAACAGCATACATGGGAAAATCTTTCGACATGTTTCTGCTTAATGCAAGTTTATCAGCAATGAAAAACATAAGTCTAAAAGAAGGAGCCCAGATCAGGTACACATATAACTGGCGGTATTCTCGCTAAAAGATGGCGATTGGTCGTCATGTATGACCGAGGCAGGCTAGCAGGACGTTTTAAGACATCATCAAAAGACAAATGTGCTTGTAAAACTAAAGAATAACGAGAATAATGTACTTCAAGTGGAAGGGTGCATCTTTTTGTGCCAAAGTGGTGCTCTTTAGTTGACTCATCACCCTCAAGAACGGATTAGGAAACAGAGAAAGTTCTCCAAAGGATGTTTTTTTTAACACAGCTGAATCAAGCAATTTGCATGCTACTTCTGACAATATTCAAGAATCCTTCAATACCAAAATGCAATGCAAGATACTTTT
>JAQLOL010000025.1:23709490-23723976 GCA_029783665.1 Naso thynnoides
CACCCCCCCCCCCCCCCCAAACATCAAACATTTCAGAATATATAATGTAAGAAATGAAACTGAATAAAAACAGAAAAAACTAGAGGAAGAAAGCAGAAAGAGTAGGAAAAAAAATGTTCAAAAATGTGGAAAAGATAACTTTTCAGTTAACTTATTAAAAAAATAAAAATAAAAAAGTAGCTGCTCAACTTTGAGCAGACTTTGGATTATGGGTCTGCTCTCTGTGCTTGGCTGTTAATTTAATATTTTGGTCACATCTAACCATTCCAATTTCCTTATTAGATAAGTTTGAGGTCCAGATAGTAGAGTTTAAAAGCTTTTCAGAGTATAAACACAAACTCCGAAGTCTCATAAATGGGTACATTTTTTACATTTTTATGATATTAATACAGGTTTTTTTGAAGCTGTACAGAGCAATGATGATGTTTCTTTACAGGATCATGTTGTGTGACCTATCATGTGTTGATGTAATTAGAGCTTGCTTTTTAAAAAAAAAATTTACACTGTGATAGCTGCTTTTCTCGGTGATTGTGCTATTCAGTTCTGATAAGCCTGCCCAAGGGATTTTTCTTTTGCTACAGTGATAATTGGGAAACTCTGCAGAGAGAGAGAGAGGAGTGAAGTGGCCAGAGGAAAGAGACTGATAAGAATATACTGTGGAAATATTAACTGAGAGGCTGCACTTCTTGTGTGAACACAGGGTGTAATGAATCATTCAGCTGTATAAGTACATTTAAAATGCCTCAAAGAGGCAGGTGAGCCCATGCAAATGTGTTTAATTAAAAGATCCTCGAAGACGAATCTCAGCAATATTGTTTGACAGAGTATTTCTACAACTCATCTACTTCAGCTTCACACTTTAGCTCCAAATTGCATTCTCACTTAGTTTGGTCAGAAAACATAAAGAAATTTAATAATGGATTTAAATGCTTTTTCATGATTATGTTTACAGGATTAATATGTCAGAGTGTTGGCGTTTAAAAGTTGAATAAATCTGTAACAGTTATGACAAAAAAACAGCATTTTTTCCACAGCAGCCATCACACGAGGAACTCCCAGTGGAGGAAAAGCAACCAGACATTCAACACTACGACTGAGCTGATTCTCTGTTCCAGGAAAATCAGGAGTGTTGTGTTTGACGCTGCCGTTCCAGAGACAGCCACCTAAGTCAGTGTTTCTTTTTAGTGTTTTTCTTTCTCGGCTGAAATGCCGTTCCTGCTTTGGCTTCACACAAAAGAGTACACAGCTGAGCTTTGGAGGAGAGATCTCTCATATGATGGTTCTGTTTTTTCTCAGTCACACAAAGATCTCTCTGTAGAATGAATGCTGAGAGAGAAAGACAAACACAGGTTGGTCATGTCAGTAACTGAGTGCTGCACAGTGACGCACGCCTGCACAAGCTTATAGTTGAGAGAGTGTGAAGGTGGATTACATTTGTGTTAGAGTTGAAGCTTCCATTTGTAGTGAGAAGTTAACTGCACACACTGTTGTAGAGATTGGAGCCTTTTAACTACTAACATCAACGGGAAGTAAATTACATTTACATATCAAAGTAAGTTTTCTTCTTTTGGGGCTTTCGTTCTCTCTAATAATGCACTTTAAAAAAATAAGATGTGTTGTCTCACTTTTCTTTTAATGCTTTTTTTACTCCTCATGTTAACTTTATTTATTTATTTTTTAAAATTTGTTAACGATCAGTTTTGTATGATGTTTTTAGCATTTATGAAACCAAGAAAAAACTATAAACCACATCGTAGCCAGTGGGAATCATATAAACCATAATCCAAAAGTGCAAAATCATAGAGAGGCCATGAGCTGTCCAGACATCAGTTGGACGACAGAGTCTGTTTATTGGAAGGATTTCAAGTGGGAAATCTGTCTTAGAAATGATAATACAGCTGTTGTCAGTATGGATCTGTCTTGTGTTGAGCGAACTGTGGTAAAAAAAAAAGTGACTGCCTCTCAACCACATGGTCAAGCAGGATGGAGCATCAAGAGCTTTGTTTCAGAAAGTGGCGTGACTCTATTTTTAAAATTTAAAGCTTGTAAGCTTGTAAGCTTCCCACATCTTAAGTACTTTGTCTTGCACCTTAAATTAAGATTATACTTTTTTCCCCATCAATTAATTCGAAACATCAGTGGAAATAGCTAATTTATTAGTGTCACATGGCAAACTTACACCCATGAGCTTCATATAAAGGATGTTTTCTCATTTTCATCGGGAAAAGCATATATAAACAATGAACCACAATGTCTTGCTCATTCATTTGATCTTTATTAATCTTTCTGTTTGATTGGTAGTAAAATGAGTGCGTCAATCCATACTGTTATACCACAAGATTAATGAGCATTTTTCAAATTATTGTACTCATCAGAATAGTCCCCCTTTATGAGCAAATGGATAAATATGCACAGAAACACATGGTAAAATTGGACGACTTACCGTATCTTAACTGTGCTGCAGTGGGTGGTGCAATTTCCAGCTGCCCTGGTAAAGAAAGAGAAGAGGAGAAAATAAACTGTAAAGCGTCTACATTGTGTGACCTGATTTCTACGGAGGGGAAAAGTCAACATAAATGTCAGGCAGTTCTTAAATGGCAAAGCCTATCAGTCACGACCTTATGGATACAGAGAGAAGAAACAAGCAGAGGGGAGAAAGGAGGAAAAAACCTCTAACAATGTGTCAGGGGTGAGAAAAGGGAGTCTGAGAGAGGAAGAGGAGCAAAGAGCATCTCCCCGGCTGCCACCTCCCCTGAGTGAGACACAGACGAGGTTGAAAGTGATGACAAAAAATGTAATTCGGCTGACAATCAAACCTCGGAGGAGGCCTGCTGGCACACTGATTATAATTAGACTCTGTGTGTGTGTGTGTGTGTGTGTAGTGACGAGCAGAAACAGAAAGGGAGGAAGGGATAAATGGTGTGAGTGACATTTGTTTCCTGCCTCGATATCAACAGATTAAAAACAGATAACATCATCAGGCATCACAGGTAAAAATAAGATGGCATCACTGATGTCTAATAACATTTTTTCTGCAATGTGACAATGAAGTTAAAGAGGTGTAACATCTATCAGCCCAAGAAGTATCAAATTAAAACGAGCGTCAGACTGGATGTGCCGCTTTAACGCAACACAGAACCCTGCTGCAAGCCAACAGACTGTTACACAAGTTTTATGGCTGAAGAGAAAGGCCAAGATCATTTCCTTCGCAGCCTCTGTGAAATTGGATTTGTTTTACTGAGGTCAGTTTAAATGTTAGTCCACATAATGAAGTTTGTTCCATCACTCTCAGGTGTTATTGCACCAATGCAGATTAAACCAGGTGGGAGTAGCAAGTTTAGATGAACAAAACAACGGCACAGTGAGTTAACTCCACTGCAACGACGGCAGCCTGAAAGATTATCAGAACTAAGGGCAGCTAATGTTAAACAATAAAAAGCTGTTAATAAAAGTTTATTAGGAAAACAAGTGAATCTTAATTAGCTAGTGTAAATAAATAGCCATATATGAACAGTAGTAAGTGAAAAGCATTGACAACTTAACATTGGTTCCCCTCCAGAGTTTTCCTCATTTTTCTCCAGAGCCTGAGACAAAAATACCCATAGCATTTTAACCTCCGTGTCTGACTGGTGGACACTTTCAAAAGCCAAGTGATCAGTTGATACTTCTCTGGGGAACCAACACCAAATGTGCTAACGTTACCGTGGGGCTCGATTTTGTCATATACTGTACTGAAACAGGTCCTGCAGAGAAAGTAGAAAAGGGAAAAAATTCAAAGTCTCCAAAATGATGACACATACCACAGTGGCAGCTTATAGCCTACTTTGCTAATCTACATAAAACATGTAAAAGGTCATATTGTTTGGAGATGTCATGAGAATTCTCAATCAATTTTACTAGGAATTATCCATAAATCCAACGGGGTGCCACAGCCGACTTAAAGCCAATGATTTGAAAAGTAAAGACATGGGAATGACCAGACTAGATTAGTCAGAAGTCAGAAGGAAACTAGACTGGAGCCTTTAATATGCTTCAATCCAAACAGAGCTTGTAGTTATTTTCTGCCTCGGGGATGAGGCAATTGTACCGAGATGAACACTGCTGCTTATTCAGGATTGAGTGGTTTTAATGATGGTTAACGGTGTTGTTGTTAATGTCCAGTGAGGCTGGATCAGCCCTGAGTGCTAATGCACAGTTTTGAGTTTGACAAATGAATATTTTAAGGGTAATGAGTAATGTTCCATTGTGATGAGTGGCATCATGACCTCAAGTTTTTGCTAATTTCATCATTTACATTTTACACCAAACTAGATTTAGTACTTTGTGAATCTTTTGGCCAAATCACAGATTAACAAAAACTTCTCACGTCTTGGGGTAATACCCATTTGCTCACAGTACTAGAGACATCTGCCCTGCTAACCATGGTTAAAGTAGTTACAGAACACAGGTTTGCATGTGGTGCAAAATAAATAAACAAACAAAAACAGCTCCATAACTGAGGTGTCATGGCCCAGGGGTCTGTACCACAAAGCCAGTTCAACATGCTCTGGATCCTCTTGTGTTACCTGGCTTCACTAAACCTGACAAAAGAGACCCAGCTTACCGATCACACAAAGCTGGTTATCAACTGGGTAAATTAACACAGGTTTTCCAAACATACATGTGAACGCGCTCACATAAAAGAGGCAGAGTTTGCAGCGTGTGACCAATCGCAGCTGAGAGGCAGGTTGTAAATATGAGGAGCAAACTAATATATAATTCAGGCAAAAGAGCAACTGCAGCTGTCGGACGCAGGAGGATAAGAAAAAAAAATCGACTGTGTGAATAGGAAAAGCATTTAGTACCAGTGTGAAGATGATAAAATAAATGGTCACACATAGGATGAGGGCTGGATCCCAAAATTGCCACAGAGTTTAATAACGAGAGAGGTCCGCACATAAAAAAAAAAAGTTTCTAACTTTTGATTGTTGCGTGACACAAAGCAATTCCTCAGACTGCTTTTAGCCTATTTAATATCACTGCGATATCATTATGGTACAAATATCTAATAAGGCTATTAATCCTGTGTTTCACATTAGGCTACAAAAGCACATTTAGCTTAATTTATTTAAATTTCTATTGTAGACTCAGGGTCCAGGCAGACTTTGGAGTAATTAAAAATAAATTATAAAACTGATATTTTAAAGTCCAAAAATGAAGACGTTTAGTGCTTCATTCGTCCTCCACAGCAGACGGTTTAAGAAGTTCACACAGATAAATGATTCTTGGAAAGCTCATCAGATAAATTAAAGAGTTTTGTCTGTCTGTGAACTCGCTTTCCCTCCTCAGAGACTCTCTCACGATGCGTGCTCTCAGCTCCACAGGATCTTTAATGAATGCTGATGTCATTTTCCAATAGAACTGACTGATCAAGAGGACGGTGCGTTTATGTCTGCTCATCTCATATCTCGAATATAACCTGCTCCGGAGAGGGTTAGGTGTTCAGCACAAGTTACCATGGTGACATAGCCCAGTAAGAAGTCATCCACCTTCATAGGATTAAAAACTCAGAGTAAAACCTGAAGTAACCTCGCTAAGAGTAAATCCTGCTTTGTATTTTAGGCTCCAAGTAACACGAAGAAACAGACTGTGGCACAACATGCAGAAGTTTGCATCCGTACCCAAACAGACAAACAGTCTTGCAGTTCAGCGGAGACTCTGAAATGACCACTTATTCAGAATTCAGCTAATTTCTATCATCTTGGCTAAATTGTGACATTGCAATCACTTTACAGATACATTTACTTTAAAGCCTGTCAATTTATTCACATTATAATATGAAAGTTCAGAAGGTACCATCGCAAACTCTAATAAACAATGCAAAAACATATGACTTCTTTCTCTCTTCCTGTCTGATGTCCTCATTCATGTCTATCTTGTTCTCTCCAGCTTTGCCTTCAGGACTCAGTGTCACATTACAAGCTTCTCACTGTGGTCTCAGTTCACCCCCAGCTCACGTGCTGACACAACAACAGGCAATTGTTCACCTCAAGGACGTCCCTTTCATCAGTGCTACAGCAAAAATACTGCTGACAAATTCAAAGAGAAGCACATAAACACTACAGATGTTAAACAGAGTGCTCATACTTGCTAGTAAAAATTGTTGAAGGTTTTATCTTACAGTATTTCCCAGGTTTTGGAAAATCCTCTCAGCTAAAGGAGCATCAACAACTTTGAGTTAAAGGTCTTACCCACAGAAGATGGATTTCTTCAGCAATTAGGGTCGAAACACATTTCTCGCTATTTATCACTCACTCAGGGGCTGTTTTATGATTTAATTAGAGGCTTTTAATGATCCCCTCGCGCTCATTTGTGGGCTTACGCTGTCGGAGTATTGCCACATCAACCAAACAACTTGTCTCTCTGAAACTTGCTCTTCCAAACTAATGCTGAATTGCTCCCAGCTGTCACAGTAAGTATAACATGACAATCAATCACCAACAGTTAAGGGTCAACAAAGATCTCTTTCCCCCCTTTGGAACAATCCAGACTTCAGTATATGTAAGATTATGTAACTTTTTGATTTATAATGTATTTTCAAATGGACAGTGGTTACATGCAACACACAATAACAACTAATTATTCTAAATAAAGCAACAGCAAAGTTTTCCTCTTCCTCTTTATGATGATCCTAATGATCTTAGTGATGAATCCCATGTAAATGTGAAGGTTAATTTAGTTATTCAGTGAGGCGAAAGTAGTATTTGCAAAACAAAATCTGTTCATTTCCCAGACATGATGTCTTTCCCTTCTTAATTAACTTATCAATGAGACGAGATCATTCTTGGATTTTAAAAAGAAATCAACAAAACAGCAACTAGTCACTGTAATATGATTGGAATGAAAACCTGCATGTGGTCACAAGTCAATAGCACTTGGCTTGACGAAACTTATCCAGGTGTACGTCAGAACCACCGTACATATGAGCTAACAGCAAAGATGTCTGTTCATAATCGGGCAAAGAGACATGCACGAAAAATGTGTACGTTTCTAGTAGAGCTGCAACGATTAATCAATCGATAGAAAATTAATCGCCAACTATTTGGATAATCGATTAATCATTTCAGTCATTTTTTAAATAAAAAAGTAAAAAGAATTGCTGGTTTAGCACATTAAATTTGAGGATTTGCTGCTTTTTGTACCATTTAGGATCATAAATGAGTAGTCATTAAGTTTTAAGGCTGTTATTTGGACAAAAGAAGCAATCTGGAGACATCACATTTGGCTCTGGAAAACTGAGATGAGCATTTTTCACTTTTTTGACATTTCATGGAATAAACGATTTATCGATTAATCGAAAAAAATAATCAGCAGATTAATCGATAATGAAAGTAATTTAGCTGCAGCCCTAGTTTCTAGGTTGTAACTCATTCAAGCTTGAAGTCACTTGTTACAAAACGTTAGATGGTGTTATCATCCACATTTGTGTAGTGATTTTCTACAAGGAACTGGTAAGTGCCAAGGTTATATAATCTGCAAAAATATAAAGACAACAATAGCCGATAGAAAAAACATAATGTACTTTTAAATCCCAGACAGCTTGCTTGCCAAAAAACAGTTTTACAGATTTTGTTTTATGCAAATCACAAGTACAATTTGTACATTTTACAAGTAAAACAATGTTTCAACAGTTCACATTAATAGGATGTAATTGTGCTACTATGTCAGCCTATCTATGAGCTGAATTTTCTGATGACAGGTTGAGGGGACTGCGGTGATGCGAAGGCTGCCAAACAACAGACCAGTGCTTAAGACCAAATCGAGGTTGACAGTTTCAACTGGGTAATTTTAGTGACTGTCAGGACAATTTAAAGAAGTTTCTGTGTCAAGTAAATCCTGCTGTTTTCAGGGAGACAAAAGGAGATTTTCCAGTCGTGTTTCTGGAAACAAAGGCAGGTATTTTCAGGGAGGCTTTGCAGACTTTCCAGCTGTTTTTATGGCAACCCAAACCAGGCGTTTCTACAGCAGGAAACTGAGCAGTCATGTTTTTGCAGACAAAATCAGGTATGTTAAGCCAAAACATGATCTTTCTCTAACCTAATCGAGTGATTTTTGTGCCTAAACCTTACCGGACCAGATGTGATACATAATTCCATGCCTCACTTTTGCCCAAATTAGAAATCTGTTCCTGCTTTAATTCTTCCATCGCTTGAAAGCAATGAGGCCAAATGACAATGCAGCTGAGTCACTGTTTCATCACTAGTCACATGAAAAAACTCAATTTTGGAGAAACGAGTCCTGCGAAGATTTTTCTCTCCCAATCTACTGGGCTTCATGCAGCCACTTATTACAACTGTGATAGCAACATGGCTGTTTATTAGCACCAGGACTTCTCTGGTAGAGAGTATTGATTGCATGGTGTCTCAGAGCCCAAAGAGCTGCAGTCTCCAAAGAATTCAATCCCAACAGACAGCAGTGGTAAGGACATTTAATGAGCTGTGATAAGAAGCTAACCGCAGGCACAATGAAACTGCAAAGCAGCCATGTTTCATTTGTCTTAAGCTGTCATGTCCTCCAACTGCAGAATCACCTGTGTGCATCCGTCATCTGATAAACTGTTTACAGATAAACAGAAAACACAGTATGTCAGCACAGGTCTTAACTTCTGATCTGCAAGTCAGCTACAAAATTATCTGAAGCATTTACTATGAACAAAATATCTTAACAGGCCAGCTAGCTGGTGGCCAAATATCTTTTAGAAGCTGATGATCACAAGAAAAACACAAACCAGGCAGCATTTTGATGAGAGAAGTCACAGATTAACAACACTGAGTCTTACGTGCATGGGACTAGTGTCACCACAGACCATACATCTGTGTTTCCTGAGGCACAGCATAAGTAAAAATTGCAGTCTAATGGTGTTTTTTGTTTGGAAAGGTTTCTAGCTGAGCGCAGTGAAGTATATTAGTGGTACAGTGGAGCACTGTATCCATCTCCATGACAACGATAGAGCACTTGGTCCAGCCAACCAATCAAAAAGTAAGACAAATCAAAACGACGTCTGCCACCTTCCAAGTTTTGACAGGTACAAGACACATTCTTATGTCTTGTTTTTTTAACGTCATTTTTGTCTTATGACAATGTTGACAAAAACTTGTTTTTGAATATAAAACATAAAATGTTATTCTTTTGACAATTTGCAGTTGAATTCTTTATTTCACTTCAAGTTACTAACATTATCTCACAAATATGAAACATGAACACTAATGGGATTGCGGCTTGTGGTAACTTGGTCCAAATCAAAATTTTGCACAATTTAAAATTGTGATCTGAATGTGGAGCTGGATAGTCACTGATGGTATTACAATTTCTTCTAAGGGGACTTGAATAACCGTACCAAACTTCATGGCAATCTATCCTAAAATGAGATATTTCAGTCTGTACAAGGTGGCAGATTTTCTGATATTTCCATTCCTCCGGCCTTGCTGCTACAATGAATTAAACTCATTTTGCTAAGGTAACTATTTAAAAAGTCTAGTCATGTCATATAATATTTAACTTTTGCAACTGACCACCAGTGTGTTTTATCTAACAGTCTGTGTGTTTCACTCCTGCTGGTGAAACATAAAATTCCTCTGTGCAGGCTCTCAGTCAGATTTTACCACGAAACTACAGAAATGATACAATTGTGTGCTGATTTTTTTTTCAAGTTTACTCTGAGATTTTAGAACTCACTTTGTTTAATTCCTTCCTCAGCAGATTGCTGCTCTGAAATTGTCTGTGTTTGAGCAGGCAGCCGTCAGCACTTCAGCTCTCTTTCACTGTGATTGTTTAAATGGGGGATAATAGTCACACTTTGATGTCTTTGCTTTACTGTGACAAATGGCTTGTGCAACACTTTGTCTCTCAGTGCCAGTACAGCATGAACTCCAAGGGTGAACAGAGATTTGTAAATTGGAAACAAGTCTGTGTAAGAACCCAAAAGCCAAATTCTTTCTCACCAAATCACAGTTATGATGACTAAATGTCTGTCGGTTCATTTAATCGTCTCAATAAAATTCATAAGTAGAGACAATAAGGTTTTCTGCAAATGCAGTTGTTGGGATTAAAGGTGAAAAAGCCAAAAAATGCAAAGGCATTTTTTACCACTGGGCTGTGCAACAGTGTAATGCAGTTTGTGTGTTTGTGTGTGTGTGTGTGTGTGTGTGTTACTATCTCTTTGTGTCTTGGGCTTAATCCAGTAAATGTGAACCCAGAAACATCCTTGTTTTCCCCTCAGGATTCTATTGATTTTTGAGTTGCACACCTCGTCACACAGAGAGGGGCTCTCATTATCTGAGTGTGGTTTGACACGACACACGCTGTTTTGTGAAGTCATGATGTGTGTCTAAAGATTGTGGTGTGTGGGAGTATGTGTGCGTGTGAGATTAATAGAACAGGAACAATGGAAGGCTAGAGCCATTCATCAAGTGCACAGCACTTTGCTGTTTTGTTATGATTTATGAGTCAGAGTAGAGGAAATTACACAGCACACAGAATGTGGGCCACAATGGACAGGACAGTTATTACTAAACATGAGATGGGAAAAGACTTGTGGAGGAGAAATCTTTTTTTAGCAGCAAGTTTTGAATATTTGAGGTGGAAATTAATTTGACTCAGAATGGTAATAAGGTTTGACATTCAACTTGCAATAAATAGAAAAATGTTTAAGGAAATACAACGTAATGAAGAGCCACTGATTAGGTATCTAACTTAAATGTAGTTTAAAAAAATGATTGAGTCTCTCTTACACTGGCAGTACTCACATAAAAGCTCATTTGAAGGACAGCCTGTTTATGTTTTTCAAGTCATCTCTCTGAGGGAAAAATAATGAGCAGCTGCAGAGAGAAGCCGTCAGTATATACCTTTGAGAAGAAAATACTAAGCACTGAAGCATGTCGCACCATAAACTGAAGCTTAACAGCACAGTAGAATTTCAAAAGGTGCTTTTTTCCCCGCGAGTTCAGTGAACTCTATATGACAGGCAGACAAATAAATACGCTAGTCTATTCCACCTGTGCCAATTAAAGCCGCTGTGGATGGCCTGAAACAAGACGCAGAAACAGACAAAAAAACAGCCTGAAATTGTCTCCTGACGAATAGCAAAATGCAAGAGACAGACAGAAAAAAAGAAAGTGGCCTTGTTTTCTGTTTGTCCTCCAGCTAGAAGAAACAACAAAACAAAGGAAAGAAGGGAAAGAATGATATTTTTAATGAGCAGTGCACTCAAAATGCTGAGACTCGCATTATAGATGCTGCACATCATAACGCTACGCAGAGACAAAGCCCCCTGGGAGACAATACATTTCACATGAAAGGTTAGGACTGACAATAACATGGCATAATAATAACACCACATTTTCATCCCACAAGCCTCCTGTGATGGTGGTGATACAGACTGCCTGCTTGAAGTTGTATTATACTTGATGTTCACATCATTTCTGTGCCAGAGGCTCCAAATCCTGCAGCTGCCCTTTGGTTCACTGTGACAGCTTTCAATCCACTCCGGCAACTAAAGTGAACAGGTTTTCTTTCCTTACATTACATGAAGCTAACTGAATGCATCTGGCCTCCTAGATGTCAGTTAGTCATTTATTAGATGACTACTCATCTGCCTGTTCACAGAGACACATGTGCACAGGTGTCTTCACTCATCACTCAAATTAGAGAACCTATTTGTTGAGTGAAGAGACCATCTTTTATTGCCTTGGTTTAATGCGGGTCTCTGGTTGGCTGGGTCGGTGTGGTATGTTACTGTTACATGTCCCAGGGGAGGCAAACTGCCTAATAGTGCCACGGTGGTACAAACTCAACTGAATTGGTCTCAGCAGCAGGTGAAGTGGCAGAAGCTGTGAGAAAACTGCTTCTTAAAGGGTGAATTGAAGCTTCCTTTTCAAACAACTTCTACTCAGCATTTGCAATTATTTTTAATGGCAATGCAACAATAATTCCAGCTTTACCATTCTGCCAGTAAGCTACATTGTGTATTTGCTGCGGAAGCCATTAGCTTAGCCTGGACTATGACTGGCACATCCTGTTTTACAATTTGGAACAGTGGAAAAGACACTCATGCAACATAAATTAAGATTTTTTCACCCTTACATGGGGTTTGCACTGAGCATTATTTTTAATATGCTTCTGAAAAGGCTGATTAGCAAGAAAAATGAGTGAAGGGTCTCCAAAGTTATCAGCCTCAGAGTCCTGACTATCAGTTGCTTGATTTAAAAAGTCCATTTTCAATGTTATATTTGATCACTTACATTAATTTTAAGTTTCAGACCTTTCTTTTTACCCAGGGGCAATTGGTGCTACCTCTGCAAAAAACAGGGAAAGACACTAGATAAAACACTAAGTACCTGTGAGCTGTGGTAATCAATATTTGATTAATTATCAGTGGATCAAATTACAAGTCACTCGAACAGACTTATCACCTGACTCTGTTGTTCTCAGGTCCACGGAGTATAATAACTTATTTCCTTCCAGTTTTTAATACTTTTGCTTTACAGTTCACAACTTTGCTGTTTGGTTCACTGTCACTGCTTCATTGTCAGCAGTTTGCTGACACAGCAGGTGGCTTTTTTAAAAGCATCACTTTGAAGCACTGCACTACGGGCCCTGACACACCAGCATGACGCTCAGCAGTTTAGTCGTAGGTGAGCATCTCCGGCCCAAGTCTTCATGGTGTGTCCTGCACCGTTGGCTCTAGTTTGCTGGTGTCTGCGATGGCTTTTCAGCTGATAATGCATGTTGAATCAGCTACAAGACAGTTGGTAAGAGAGAACACTTTTAAAGGCAATCGACTATGGAAATACATCCTCAGTGGTTAGTGTTTAACCTGTTGATGACTGGACTGGTTCACTCCTCACTCCAAACATGTGGAGCTGAACAGAACAGAGCAGGGTAATGTTTTAAGTTTCAGTTGACTCCTGCTCTTGACACAAGTTTTGGAACGTTTAGGCTTTTTGCTGTAGTATCTCTGATGTAAACTATGTGCCACTTCTCCAGAGGTGGAGAGTAACTAATTACATTTACTTGTATTTCTGTAATTGAGTAGTTTTCTGTGTACTTGTATTTTATTTATAATTTTTAAAATTTGTAATTTTTATTTTACTTAAGTAGGTATTGTACTTCACTACATTTCAAATCACATCTGTTACTGAAAAAAAGAAGAAAAAAGAGGAAGAAGAAGGAAGAAAAAAAGCTGAAACATTAAGTTTCCAGGTTTTCCATGAACTGGTTCTGCGTCTGCGTGCCAGCAACTGCTCATCTGATTGGCTCTGGCTGACTAACTGCCAAAAGTGAACGATAGTCAGTTGCACACACCAAGACAGCAAAGGGACGTTTGTGTGCAGACATGGAGCGAGATGGAGAGATGAGATCACAACCCCCTGCAACCCCAGAAAAGTAGCTAGGTAACTTTTACTCCGAGTGCATTTTAAATGAACAACTATTTAATGGTACTTAACTACATTTTTACACCAGTAATTTTACTTCTTCTTAAGCAAAATTTTTTCATAGTGACAGTACTTCTACTTAAGCACATTTTTTTCGTACTCTTTCCACCCCTGCGTTTCTCCCTATTTTTTCCCTTTTCTTCTTCTTTCTTGCATAACTCAAAAGACTGATGGCTGAAAACACCAGTGTCATATGCAACTATTTATTAGACATATTCTCAATTAAAAAACAGTTAACATTATGTTTCAACACCACCTAATTAGAAGGTGAAACTGATGTGAAGGTTCGTAAAGGTTGTATTATGGCAAAACTTTGTACATCCACATTCCTTGTTTTTCCTAAGGCTTTCTTTTCACTGATGAATGCCAAACACCCCAAACTGCTGGTCTGGAGAGTTATCTCCAGTGCAGGCGCAGAACAAATAGTTCACCTTCACTGTAATCTTTGCGAGCGCAGCTTTTTAGCCAAAACAAAGGCGATGTGACGCAACGCAGAAGTCGACTTTCGTTGCTACTGGTTCTTTGATGTCTGTTTGGTGTGTCAGGGCCTAAAGCAGCAGACAGACGTTAGCGGCTAGCTTGTGAGCAAAGTGAAACTTTTCACTTCAGGAGTAGATAGGAGCAAAATAGTTGTTAGTGAGGTTAGCAATTCAGTATACTGCAGAGTGAAACGTTAGAATAATGAAAGCAGTAAATACATGCATGGAGAGAATTATTGCCCTTAATATATACTGTGAAGTGCTGACTTTAGTGATGTGGTGCTGCAGTGATATCAGCGGTCACGGGGATTGTGTGCAAGATCAGAAGTCTCTGAGGGGCTCGGGCACAACCAAGGACAAAACAGGGGGTATGACGTGCGCTGAGGTTCATCTCATAAATGTAAAGCAGAGGGACACAACAAGAGAAGGAGAGATGAGAGGAAAAATACAGTGAGTGAGGAGACAGCAGAAAAAAATAAACAGGAGAAAACAGTTTGAAAGGTGACAAATAGTGTGTGTGTATGTGTGTGTGTGT
>JAQLOL010000025.1:23729575-23740651 GCA_029783665.1 Naso thynnoides
GTCCAAGCATTTTTGTCCGGCTTTAAAGAAGCTTTTTAATATCATAGAACATATATGCCAATAGTGACAAATCTGCAATAGGCCAATTATCAGCCAACAATTTTGGCAAACCGATATATATATTGGTCTTATAACCTAAATATATGAGAATACTTCAAAATGAGGGTAAATGCATCAAAAAAAATGGCCACCATTAGCCCGGACGTAGTACTGCAGTAGACTCCATGAACCCTGGAGACTGACCAGTGCTGAGGTATGACAGCGAGGCAGACATCCAGCCCTCTCTCTGTTCAGTGAACCTGCATATAAATGTCAAGAGAAAAAAGGCTTTGCCTCAGGTGCCCTGCGGCCTTGAGGTAGAACGATGAAGGATGCTGATGAGCCTGTCAAAAAATCCATCTCTCAGTCACAAAGGTAGTGAGAGAGAGAGTCAGTCAGTCGAGCAATCACTGATTCAGCTCATCTGCAGCCTGCATGTACAGCAGGTAAGACAATCCCTGAGGGTTTTTATAGCATGAAGGTGAGGAGGTCTGCGAGCTTCAGCCAGGCAGGAACTGTAGGTGACAGCAGTGGAAAGTAGCTCTACTCTGTGTAAAGTCAAATTAGCACACTAGCTTGTATTATCCTCTAACTTCAGCTAAAAATGTGTGGTGGTTTGCATTCTAAAATGTATTTAATAAAAAGGTGGATGCGTATTGTAGGGGTGGGGAAAAAAAGTCTATACACTGTAACATTGCGATATTTTGCATGACAATACTGTATCGATTCCTAGATACCAAGTATCGATATTTTATGGAATAAATTCTTAATAAATGTTGCAAATACAAACTCATCTTTTTGTACGACAAAATAATAAAAATCAGTTGACTTATCAGTCCACTAGATAGTGCTAAGTGCTCACTGGTGAGGTCATTAAAAATGCAATAAAGAATTGTTAAAAGAGATAAATACACTGAAAAATGTATCATATTGGATGAAACAGATGATGCTGACACAGTTTTACTTTGGGAAAATGATTAGCAGTTCAAAGAAGTGGAAAAATTGCGATGTATGATTTCGCAACACCCAACATATTGCACTACCATGAAAATGTCGTATCGTGACAATGTCATATCGTGGGGGATTCCCAACCCTGGCGTACTGACTTGCTTTTGGAGTCACTTCCACTCTGAGGAGTTTTTGGTACTTCTGTGTTGGCTTTATTTTTCAGCTACGGCGGCTGCCACTCATGTGAAACCCTCCACCACGAGGCTCATGAGGGATTTCACGCTGTTTGCTAAATGTTGATATTGCAGAGTATTTGTGCCGCACAGGGGGATGGCTTGCAACATGTGGGCAGAATGCAATCAGCCACATCGGACAGGAAAATAATGATGTACTGGCAGGCTTGGAGGATCTTATTGAAAACGCCTCATAATGATTAGTCAGAACAAGTCCCCAGAGTCTGGATAGTGAATGGAAATGACACTGGGGAAGTATTTCAAATCAGGTGATAGTTTTTTGTTTTGTTTCCTCTCTGCACTGAGTGGGGAAACAATTACAGTCCTGGAAGGACTGTGCAGGAGTGCTTTTGTTTTGTTAAGCAAGAGGAACTATCGATAAAAGTGTGAACACTAAACTACATGCATGCTTGATCTGTTATGAAAAACTATTATCATCACAATGTTGTCACGGCCTTCTCTACCATCTCTGTTTGCAACTCTACCATCACCGCTGAAATGACTACTATAACCACTAAAGATGCTCTCAATGAGCAGAGGCATCACTGGCCCGTTCCACTTTACAAGGAAAGCTCACTGACTGCTACGACCCGAAAAAACATAAAGATCTATGCCCTCCCACATGCTGTGGCAAACAGCAGCATGCTTTCCTCCTGCAGTACTTCATACTGTTCGGCAATTCTTATGGTTTTCATGCAGGAGCTTGTACGGTGTGAATAATGATACGAACAAATGATGATGCAACACTTCTTTTTGTTTTTCCTCCCACAAAATCTCCCGAGATGAGCTAAAAAGTAAATAAATAAATGTAGATATATATATTATACTGAAAACCAAACACATCTAAAAAAGACAACAAGCCACAACTCGTAAAGCTATTTATAGATACTAATGAGGGTTCACTGAAAACTCTGCCACTTTCCCTCTCAACACTGCAGGAATAAAGCAAAAGTGCTTAAACTTCTATCAACGATTCTGCAGCCCCCTGCAATGGATCTGACATCATTATCAATATTTTTAATGACAGAGTGAAAGAAGCATTGATTGAGTTTTTATAACACATCCTTTTCTTCAGTTGCATTGTTCGTTTAAATCCAATATCCGACAATATGGCAGAGACGAAACAAAATTACAGGAAACTATTTTTATGTGCAGTCTGCGCCTTTTATTGCCAGAGAAAAATGAAGTGTAGCTTAGAGCAGCGCGCTTGCAGAGAGAGCCTCAAATACCGGAGAGCGTCTGCATCATCACTCACATCCCTCCTTGTTTCCTTCCACTATTATCTCCCATCTCACTATTGATTGACCCACCGCCTCCTTCTTTTTCTCTCCCTCTGTGGGACTTCTACCGTACTCTCATAATCTCATTCTTATGGTTAATAAAACCCATCTAATGCCTCGGCCCTGCGCTCATACAGCAGACTGTAACAGTCTCTTTGTGCAGGATAAACTTTGATGTACTGCAGGCCAGTGAGTTCGAGCATTTGGTAAGAACTGCACAGGGCAGGAATGGCAAGATGAGTCACTATGAATACGACCGTGTGTGCAGTCAATGTAAGACAGAGACAGAATGACAGTGCCGAGTGTGTGCTGGTGTTTTTACTTTATTCAATGAGATATTTATTTATATTTTTTTGCTGAAAGTATTAGCTCACCCTGCAGAATTTACACACTGCTAGTCAAACACATGTCCACATGAACATGCCATCATTTGCACATTGCAGCCACAAACAAGTTGTAGATTTGCCTACACGTGACTTGCATGTTTCGGGAAGCAACAGTGGAAACTAAAAGGGTGGGAACCAAACCTCCATCCCCTTGTTGTGAGGACACAAATCCAGCATCGTCATCCAGCACATAAAGATGCATTTTGAAGTGACCTGATACTATTTATCACCACCTGAGAGTCTGGAGACGGTTCTCTACGCCCTGCTGAAACCCTGCGGAAAGAATGTGTGTGAAGTAGATGTGATTGTGGATACAAGAGTTACAGTAATGGACCCTGTCAGGCGATTCTCTGGCATACAGGGGGGGTCAGAGGTCACAGATCAGAGTCAGCTGCAGAAAAGCACTCTGGGAATTGGCTGTCCTTCTCCGTGGAATGGTGTACTGTTTTCAAAGAAATAACCTATTAAGTCTTCTCAATACAACTTTTTTGGCTTCCGCTGACCCCTAAGGAGATTAAAATCAAAACCTGATGTTACCAACATTAAGACACCTTACCAACACTGCAGGATTCCTCTTATTACAGCCTGTTCCCTGATGCTGCAGCCAGGAGCTGCATCTTATGCCAACTGGGAGGTGAATATTAGGAAATGAAAAAAAAACAAAAAACAACTACATCTCTCTGTACTGTGGCACATCACCTACCTTGGGCTATGGCTATGGACTCGAACTTGTGCAGTTCTCGCAGCAGACAGGTGCGCTCAGACGGATGTAGGCTATAAATAAACTCCTTAGCCCCGCGTGGCGAGTTGAGGGGCTCCACGGGCTCCTTCAGCGGGTGTGTGCCCAGGTTACACCGCTGCACCAGCGTGGAGAGGGGGGGCTCCGGGGCGAGCCGTGACTGTAATGGAGCGCCGGGCGCTTGGTGGTTGCTGGATCCGGTTGTGGCCAACCCACTCCCGGCTCTCAGAGAGAGGGCGGGCCGCAGTAGGCCTACTCTCCTCAGGCAGGGCAGCATCTCTGGGATGGGGGTAGAGCGATGCGCCGGGAACCTGGTGTGTTACAGCGGAGGACAATTAAACAGACTAATTAGGCTACCACTCAAAACACATGGCATGCTATATTCAAGAATCATCTGTGATCCAATAAGAACACCAAACACATCCTCCATCCCCACGGAACCTGGGTTATTTGAGGGCAAACACAGGCCTGTCATCATGAACAAGAACTCATTGATTCGAGCCTAGTTTGTGAAAACACAAGTGGGAAAAGATGCGACAGCTGTGCAGAAAAA
Source organism: Naso thynnoides (assembly GCA_029783665.1). Classification (NCBI taxonomy): domain Eukaryota; kingdom Metazoa; phylum Chordata; class Actinopteri; order Acanthuriformes; family Acanthuridae; genus Naso; species Naso thynnoides. Next base: position 23,733,754 of record JAQLOL010000025.1, read on the forward strand.
AAAAATCAAACTGCAACTTGTCTTGTCGGACGCACCTCAGTCGATGCTCCGCTGTCCCGTCCAACAACCTCCGCGAGAAACCTTGACGGTACCGACGCTGCTCCGGCGACGACGGGTCTTATTCACCAGCTGGGAGATGATTTAAACCGCCTCACGCGACCTCAGACCCCTGGCTGGCTGTAGTGTCGGTACGAAATCACATTTCTGCGAGCTTGTTTCGGTGTAACCTCTGGCTGACAGGATGGTGTGAGGCGGATGGGAGGGCTCCGGCAGCCCCTACAATATTTCCCAATAGCAGCGCAGCTTTGCTCCGTGCGTAACTCTGACGGCAGCGCCGCACGTACGTACAGTCAGCACTCAGCCACAATGGACACTCAGTTGTATTCCTGTTACACTACTACGTCTGCCTCACCGAAAATACACGAATTATCCCGCCTAGTTAAGATAATGGTGGGAGAAATAAACTGGCATGTTAGAAGCCACATCGTGAATTTCCGTGATATCTGTCGCAGATTTTACCGGATAGATTAGATAATGAAGTCATTCACTCAAGGAAATCCATGCAAGCCTACTTCATTTTGACATTTTTCATAACTTTGATGTCCTACCACCGCAGAAGAAGCTATCTGTGCCATAAAATGGGACGAGAACCAATAAAGAGCATTAAAATGATAGTTATCCACTGTACTGAATATCAGAGGTAGTCTCTGCAGCATAAGTAAAGCAGTGTGTATGTGTGTGTGTGTGTTTTGGGTGTGTGCCCATCCCTGCCTCTGCTATTATGTGCGTGGGGCATTTGAGCTATTCAAGGCTAGAGTCCACACCCCAGGAAAATATGACACCATGTGGAAGTTATTTGTTCAAAGGAGGAAGCCTGCACTTGAGAAAAAAAGAGGAAGGGGTTTTTTCTAAACTCCCCATCTAACGCCTTGTTCATTTATTACCTTATTAATTTCAGTCCCTCTGTGTGTGGGTGGCAGATTCATTGTTATGGTTGTTTCACTGTTATTGATTGGACAAGTGATTTTAGGCCTCTAAGGATGGGAGGAGGAGTGATGCATGGTAAAATGTACTTAGGAGCTATCAAGGAGAGTTTGGGTGTTGAGGCTCAGACAAGAGCGACCCCTGGTGGCTGAAAACGAATACAGCATCTGTTTACTTTCTGACGAAAGGAAGTGAAAGATTTATGTTATTCTGCTGTTCAGCTGTGTTTTAACCTGTATGTGTCAATATATTCCATCCAATAACCCACATTTTGGTCACTTTCCAGACTGAGTTAGTGTATAATAACACATGTCACATAATAAAATAAATTAAATACTGCTCACTGGGCAGTTACTGTAATGGAGGCAGATGTACTGTTAACCTGATTTTGACTGCTGTTTTCAAGGACAACATTGAGACATTGAAGTGAGATTGTATTGTTGACTATTAACATAAATGCTCACTAGTGAAGGTGAGATGAAAGCTACCAGTTTCAGTATATTTAAGGCCTCAAAGAAAATGTATTGACACACACCTGCATAGTCTAGGAGTCAGAGACACAATGCAAAATTTCATATTTTTATTATATTGCTGAAGCTGTCATGAAACAAAAAAATAACATTTTTTTTATTTTCTGAAACAAACTGCATCATAGCCTTTTGAACTGTACAGGGACAGACAGAGAGGTCAACTCTCCTCAGAGGGAAAAATTAGCTAAAATCTAGAGACCAGGTTTAACTGTCCTTTCAAACTCTCACAAACTATAAACTTCTTATTCATAGGATATACTGACATTTGAAAACTCTCATATATTTATGCTAGCAATTAAATATGGAAATTACTGTTTTATAATACAAGTTTAAGACAGGTGGACGGCAAAAAACAAACAAAACAAAATATGAGCATCATAAACAAAAATCAGGAACAGAATGCTGGGTTTCCCAAAACACCAGAGCCGTTATATTATCTTTGCTCTGCTAAAATTTAAGCATACAGGGATATTTTGTACGCAGGCGGTCTTCGGTGCATTCTGCTGTTCACACTATTTAATTCAGGCAAAGAAACGATATCTTTGTTTTTATCATCCCTTCTCTTGCCACCATCTCACTTATTGTACTTTTCTCACTAATTAAAGTACACAAGATTCTGTTAAGAACACAAAGATGTCTTTGGGAAACACCGTGGGCAGCATGCCATTTGTTCAAATCGAAGAAGACATCAGATGAACTGTCAGTTGTAAATAACTGGGGAACAACACTTAAATTTAAAATCACTCTAAGGGAAATACAAAAAGTTTGCACGTTGCCATTAGCTCTGCATTATGCAAAAAAACCATTTGTCCCTAAATCTGAATCTATAATACTGATGCAGCCTCCCCATTATAAATCTAAAACTTGTTAAAGTTTTCTATATATTCAGACTTTCTCAGTGAAAGTCAGAGGAACACACTTTGTTGCAATTATTAATATGCAGATTTATGCACACGTGTGTGTGTGTGTGTGTGTGAAATAAGGGACAAAATGAATGGCAGCAGGACGGCCATGAACATTTCACTGATGAAACAACACATCATCAGATAGCACATGCACAGATAGAGAAAAAAACTCTATTAGTCTGATATTTTATATATATGTATAAGTATAAAAATAGGTTTAGAAAGAAAAAAGATTTAAGGATTGAAAGGAAATAAATTAAAATGCATGAGTTACTGGACTAACTTGTACAGCTAAATAACATTTACAGTTTCATACATCTGGTAGTAGCCATGGTCTCACAGTGCTTGAACTGAAATTAAAATGAAAAACAGACTCTGACTCAGGGGTATTAAATGCTTTTAGCCTAAAGTCTTACAATGCAGCAAAGGAGAAACCTAAAAACATCTTATTGTCCAGAAAAAAATGAATATTTCAATGTACCTATAATGACATGCTCTATTTCTTAACTGATTAATTTAAAAGGCAACAAAATTTGGATGTACTTGACTCGTCACATTTGATGCAATTACAAAAATAGCAAGAGCATGAAAAAAGACAAAAGCATGCACACTTTGCGGTTCAAAGTCAACAAAGAGTTTGATATAACAGCAACCAGACAGAATAATGGAAACCGAATGGCATCACTAATTACACCTTTCTACTCACTGCTTTCAAAACATCTAAAAAATGTTTTCTCATTCACTTCAATAAAATGTGTAATAATGTATACATAAATTTAAATTAATGCAGAGTTTTGCCTGGGCACATCTGTACTTGGACATTTATTAGTAATGCTATGAGCATTCCATGCGCAGCAGTTCGCAGTATGGCGAATAAATGCTACAAAAAGAGGGGGCTAAATATATAAGGGCTCATACATAAACACAACTTACAAAGCTCAGCATGTAGATATCGCCGATTAAATGAGATTTATACTGTGGGGAAAAACGTGAAAAATACAACCAATTTACATTCAAAGGCAATGTCTGCTGATCATTATATGAAATCCTGTTCAAAGATCTGAAACTTGGGTTAATTCAGGTTTTTCTAAGTGGGGTCGAGTGAGGTACTAATCCATTGTCAGTGTATTTTCTGCAGTAGATGGCTGCCAGTATGCCCCCTGTTTGTGGGAACAGCTGGAACTAAGTATTGAACTGCTGTGGACAGGCACAGCAGCAAAGCCACCTAAATTCAATGTTAGTTAAAGTGCATTCTGTATTTAGAAGGTTTTCACTGATTTACTGTGCAGTCAGAGAGCTCTTGGCGACTTGGAACTGAAGCTGTTATATCCGTCATCGTTCTCTCCAAAGACACCAGACTCAATTGACAAAAACTGTAATTAAACCTCATAAAATACTGGAGTCTCTGGTCCACTGCTGTCACGATATCATAATTTGTATAGTTTTATATCGTGACTTTGGTATTTTAAAGGTTAGTAAGTAATCACCAAAGTGCTTAAGAACACAAACAAACAAACTGATCGTGGCGGTGGAATACAAGATTTTCTGTGTTTTGCAAAGTAAACTGACTGTTTTTGTCAAAGGAGTCTCGTGGCTTTGAAGAAGCTGACAAAATGGCTTTTCTTTCCGATCAGGAAGGGCTGTCTGACAGTAAAGTAAAGCCCCAAGATATTCAAAAATATATTGTACATTTAAACTGATACTTATATTTGTAGGTGAGCCTATTTTTAGGAGGTTGAAATATGTTGTGCTTGCTTCTCCCCCATCCACAACGGTGCAACGCTTAGCTTCCAACACAGATACTCATACAGCTTCTTCAAACTGGAGGCAAGCAGACTGCAATCTACTGTAGATAATACATTAACCATGGATAAGTACCTCAGAAAAACCCTGATTATCTCTTTAACTATTGTTGCAACATGGAGGAACTGAGGAAAATATAGCAAAGACGCAGAGAGAAAAGCGCCAACACACTCCTCAGCAATAGAATTCAGCAAAAACTATTTACACATCATGTAAATACTAAAACAACAAAACCAGAACAGGACGTCACTTCAGCGTCTCTTAAGGTCACGGTATTAACCATGTGATACTTTAGTCACACTGTAGTCTCCTACAACTTTGACTTTAACACAAAGTCAGGTCATTTGATTTTTATTGGTCACACTCCTTCCCATGTCAGCTCTGTGGACATCTCACCTAGTCCAATGTTTGAACTGTGAGTGGAAGAAAACTTAGACAACACAACCATCAGGGCGTCCGCTGAGTAAGCAGTCGATGCAGTTCAGGAGATTCCAAATGGAGTCATGTCTTTGCAGCGCACCTGAATATCGCTCTCTTGTTGCTGTGTGTTTTTTGTAGTGGTTGTTGCATTCCTTCTGCCAGGTCGCGACTCGCTTGGCAGCTGGAATTGTTTATCCACCCCACGATGGGACAATCCACTCCCTAAACAATGACTGTTTACATATAATACACAATGTTTTTACACTGAGAAGAGGCGTACACGCTGTTCCTGTACAGCGCTCTGCTTCAGGGAGATTACTGGATGCATGACTAATCTTTACTGTCCTTTTAAAGAAATGAACATACTGCGGTTTAATGCTACATAAAACATGTTTTTCAGTACACAGCTGTGGGCTCGGATTTGCAAAACATTGTAGTGCTCAGGCCAAAAACCTTTATGAGAGGACTTATGTAAGAAATTAGATCTTGTTCTTGTTCTTATACAGGCTCACACAATTACTCAACTTATACAAGGATTGACCACAAGTGGGTTTGTCATCCACTTCAGGTCTAGTTGTCAACTAATATTAACAAACCTGACTTTACATAGTGTATAATTTTTTTGAATCAGTACAGATGGCGTCCATGGTGATGATTCTCTGAGGTGGAAATTTACAGAACAAGAAATGCTACAAGTACAACAGGTGTGATTGATTTCTCATGAGAGCACAAGTAACCTTTTGATTCTGTCCATCACCTTCTATTGGCAATGCCTTCAACCTCGTTTACAATTACAGTGAAGGGCAAGCATCACTTCTCTGACACGAGCTCACGTTTCTTGTTACGTGTCATCATGCGATACGTGGAGCGGAGCGGTCGTTAGTGAGGGTCCTCTTGAGCTTGACCCCCTTGCGTATGGCAACCAGCATGTTGCCTTCACCCCCTTCACTCGCCTCCTCTGCTCCTCCGTCCAATCCTATCTCACTCTGATGGAGCTGCTGGTTGGGCAGGGGCACAGTGGGGGGGTTGGTTGTAGCCTGACCACTCCAGGATGCCATAGCCAGCGTGCCTGCATCCCCTCCTCCTGCGAAGGTTGGAGAATCTGGGCTCTCCTCTCCTCCTCCTCCCATGTCCTCTGCACTCCTGCTCCCATTAACTGCTCCTGACATATTGGGTACTGTGGGGATTTTCACTGGGATGACAGGTGTACGAATAGGGATGGGTCCTGTGCCTGTGACTGAGCCTGAACGGCGGGCAGAGGGTTTTGAAGATGGGGTGCGACGGATTGTAGCAACTCCAGGTGTGACGATAACTGGACCGTGTCCTGCGGAATAAGATCCAGAATAAAGACCCTGTCCTGAGCCTGCAACGAGAGAACACAAATGATCATTAAAGCCATTAACCAGTTTGATTTTAATTACAAAGAAGTACATTACATGGTGTCACGACAGCTTTTATTACTATCATAAACAACAAGATACAAAGTGTAGATTTCAAATTGGGAAACTACCAGTGCTGTCTCAGTACCTGTAGGTGTAGGAGGATAAGCCCCAGTATGGACAGGTGTGGAGGGATAGGGCCCTGCAGGGTAGGCCATCTGTCCTGGATAAGGAGCCTGTGTGCTGGGCAGACCGGCTGTAGAGGCTGGCCGTTTGCTCTGGAACATGAGTCGGTAGGACTGACTGATGTCACTGTTTCTGGGGATGGTGGAGGACTTGTCGAAGTCCAGCTGCTGCTGCTCAGACTCCTGATCTCCAGCCATTGAGAAGTAGTCATAGTCTGATACTGGCGAGAACAAAGAGAGGTTAAAAAGGCTGTGACACAATAAGTTATTGTAATGACGACACTAGAGGAAAAAATAAAGAGAGCTTGGCACTTTACTCTAGTAGTTGTGCTACTACAAAGAGTGTGTTACCTTGTGAAGGTATAGTGTCTTCAGAGCAGCACGGTGTGTTGGTCTGTGTGCTGTAGCCACTGGAACACTGAATGGAGTCTCTACTAGACCTCTGGGTGTCCAGCTCTAGACCTCTGGATAAAGCCAGGGCCAGTTCCTCGTGGGCCTCAATATCACCAGCCTGAAACAATCACCCAGGGACAAAAACATTTGTTAATTGGGTCTGACAGCCCGACTGTCTGATTACAACCAGGTACAGTTTATTAAAGTCATTAAAAGCATTAGGTACAACTCATTATAGTCATTAGATTGTAGCATAAGAGGATGGAGGCTCATTCATGCAGTCTAAATGCCATGACTGC
>JAQLOL010000025.1:23762568-23780205 GCA_029783665.1 Naso thynnoides
CACACACACTCACACACACACACACACACACACACACACACACACACACACACACACACACACACACACACACACACCAGTCAGTCAGCAGTCAGCTAGCCTTCACGGGCACCATGACATGCAAATTTGTGGGTGAGCAAACGCACACACACACACACCTGCTGCAGTGCAACCAGTGCTGACACACAAAAGCTCTGGACAGCCTGACTGAACTCCCAGCCATAGACTGTGTAATAAATAGTGGACGGAGCCACAGCAACATCACCCATTGGTTTGTGGACTACCATTCAGAAGCCTTGAGTCTGGGATTATGGCCATCACTGTCTTGGTGTTTTTGGAGCCAGAAGTGACCATATTTGGATGACAGGTTGGAGCTCAGAGGATTAGCTATGATACCATAACGGACAGACAGCTAGCAGTTGCTGTCACTCAAAGCATACATGTGCTTTATATCGCATTACCACCCTGCAGCTGTCTTGAATGATAAAATTATGACACCAAAACCTTATTATTTGTGCCAGGCTGTAATATAAAGATGTTGAGTCCCTCTGTAAAGTTGGGCATTTTACTGTGGGGCTCTTCAGAGATTAACCTAAAGATTAGCTTTCTGAGCTTCAAGAGTCCATTTATGGAACAGCAGTTTTAGGCACTTTGTGTTGGCTTGATTTTTCACTCCTAGAGGTTAAAAAACCTGAAAAGGAAATCAACTTGAGTCAGAGGTATTTATCTTCTGTAGATCTGTTTACTGGCAATAACTGATACTGACATGCCAACGGTAATAATGCTGTTGTTACTGAATATCAACTAAATTTGCTTTTTGGTTTTTGAAGATCTTAAAGTGCAAGTCTATGTGTTTTAAGATACACGTGGTGTAGAAATCAATTGAGTATGCTTTATTTATTACTATAAATAAGTCTAGCTACCACTGTTATGTAGACACTAAAACATTTACATTGATTAAAATGTGCTGATATTAACCACAAAGAGGAATCAAAAGAGCCCAAACGGAATTTGCAACAACAGTTCTGGCACACTTATAACAAATTTTCCACCCTCAGCTCTGACCCGGCAAAACCCGGCACAATGAGTCAATTCAGGTCAACCTGGCTTGAGCCTTCTCTCCTTTCATTGTGCCCATGTACACACAGACCAATAACAGTATGAAATACTGTTATCCTATATTGTTATCCATTATATGCATTACATGGTTATTACTCAAGCATATTATATACAAATGCATTCACGTGCTTTAAGTAACCAATGCGTCAGGAGAAGGTGCATTTTAGAAGAGGTTTGATTTTGTTACAAACACAAACAAGCTAGTTCGTCCAGGTAGGCTGTAAATCTTTATTTACCTTTTTGCTGATGCTGGATCATGTCATCTCTACTGCACTATGCTTCGAGGCAGTTGACAGTTAAAATTAATATTCCTTGGCAAGACGATCAGTGGCACTGGTAGTAATGTTTGAGGCCTATCATAAATTTACCTCTGGGTAGTGTGCGTGCATGGGTTTACATGTGTCAGAGAGAGCACACAGCAGTGTTTGTCACGGGGAGGGTCGGACTCGAGTTGAAATATTGCAGACATTGTGGGGCTGAGGTCTGGCTAGAGCTTGAACACCATGGGCCAGGTGGGTTAGGTCTGCAATATATGGCCAGCCTGAGTTCTTTAGTAGGCTATAAAAGGACATACAGTATACAGTAATAAGGATTGTATACCGGTAAGGATTTTTTCCTTTTCTCTATAGTGTAGTATTCACTGAATACTGACAGAACGTAGGGTGGATCAGGTTTATGTCAAGCATTTGCATCACAATCACATGAAGTTCTAAGATAAATTCAGGCTGTCGTCTGAGTGTCTTTACGCAGATGGTGACTGACAGCAGGATGGGTGGCTTTGTGACAATATTCATTAACCTGGACCAACAATTTAGTGGGCTGTAATACGACTACATTTTTACAAAATTATTTATAATCTGTAAGAGAAACAAAAGACAATTACTGAAAATTGAAATTGTGAATGTGTGTCCATGTGCCTCTGCAATGCAGTGAAATGCATCCTGAATAGTAATGTTTGAACTCCCATTACCCTTTCTCCTTTACATTGCTCTCCTCTTCTGAAGGATGTATCTCATCCAAATCCCCCCCCCCCCCAGTGCTGCTGTTTTTCTCTCCCTTTCTGCCCTGATCTTATTTCTCTCTTTACCTTTTGTGTTCCTCCACTATCCTCATTTCATCCCTTTTCTGTCTTCCAATCGTTTATCCTCTTTTACTGCTTTTGTCACCTTTCTGCTCTCCTCCTCTTTATACTCTCATCTCAATATTGCTTTGGAAAGCACAAGCAGATAAAAGATTTAAGACAGGGACAAATGAGTAACATATACAGAAATAATTTAGAGATGTTGTGCTTTCGAAAGCAGAGTTTTGGACTGATGTACATTAAACAGAGCCAAAGCTGTAATGGTTAGTACGTCAGTGTAGCGCTGTGGCTTGAACACAAATTTGTGCTGTACAGTTCTAACATAACACTCATTGCATCAAGAAAAATGTGTCATAAAGAGTGGGAGAGGAGGGCAGGAGAAAAAGGAGAACACAGGAAACGGGATATTTTTGTTGTTGAATTTTTGTTAAGCACATGGATGGATAGAGGTCAGGAGTGAAAAAGTCAAAGGGGAAAGGAGACAGAAGAGATGACAAAGCAGAGTCATTCTCAAGTGACACTATTTCACCTCTGTGTGCTTCTGCAGTGTGAATGCTAACGAGTGCTTGATGCTGCTGGTGAAAAAGAAAACATACTGGGCAAAAGCACTCATGGCTATTTTTAAGTCTCTCTCTTTCCAATTTGGATGCTTACCGAGCTACTGTATCTCCAACTCGTTCCTCTGTTTTTCTAACGTATCATAATGGCTGTCTCACAGCACTGTGGTAAGAATGGATGCTGAAGCAATGAATGAGAACCAATTAAGATAACAATAAAGCATGAGCCTTGCCTTAAAACACCACCATCCTTTATTCTGTCACACTCAGTGATTGCTCTACGATATTTTTCAGTTTCTTTCTTAGATATTTTTGGATCTGCTATGAATTGCTGTGGTAAAATACGCCACATTATAAAACTCAAGATTCCTACACCTGTATTAAATTATATTATTTATTTAATTATATTATTATTTAATTATATTACTTCTTAAGATGTTAAAAAAATGGTTTAAAGGTTTTCTGAGGATGTTCACAGTCAAACTATAAGGCCATTTTTATATATGGCCCCAAGATTCAGGACAGCTCAGCAGGACAGTCATCCTGATATAGTTAACAAAGGTTGGGCAACATGGCCAAAAATCTTCTCTCATGGTAGAGGCCATGTATATCATAATAACAGTATATCACTGTAATTCTTAACCTTTATTTGGAACTTTTATTCAAACAAAAACTACCTAAGAGGCGACACCTCAATAGAAAATAAAAAATCCCCAAAACAAGTCCTAAATAAGGATGGCGACATCACCACAGAAGACGTGAGATGTCTACTGACATCTCTGGTATGGGTTACGGTAACATTCCTCTCAGAGAAATTAAGCAGCATGATATGTTTGCCTGGAGACAAACTCACATTTGCCTGGAGACAAACTGTCGAGCAGGGGAGCAGGGTATGGTGGCTTGATCTCTACAATTCACATGCTGTACAAGAGAAGCACAAAAGAAAAGTATGAGGGTGGTCTCTAGACAGAAATCCTAAGCTAGCAACCCGTCTCCAGGCAGACTTGGTATGCTAATTTATGCTAACTGGCTTACTGTACTCATCCAGCACGATGTTACAACTGCAGATGTTGGCTTTAGCTGCGTACTACAAAGCAATGTAGGTCATGGAGACAGCCCCCCCTACTCTACTGTATTCCTTTGATTTTCTTCTTTTAAGTTGTTCTCTCTCTGATCTAGTTCTCTATCATACACTCAAATCTTTCTGTGTTTAGTTGAGTTCTCTCTCTGTACTGGTTTAGATGTCTGCTAGCCCCTCGTCTCTGGGGTCTTTGTGAATGTAGTACCATAGTGTTAACAGGGTGCCTGAGTTAATCCAGTCAGCATTTGGCCAGTTCAAAGAGCGGTCAGAGTCAAGACAAAAATAAAGGCTTGACAAGAAATGGAGAATGTTCCATGGGAAAGTATGTGATGGAAATATAGCATTTGGTCAGATCTCTATTGACTCAGCTGTGAGAAATGTGAGCAGGTAGCAAACATCTGTACATTACCTGATCATCCGAGCTGCATGTTTTGGGGACACATTCTGCTACTAAATCTTGGCTGGACCGACTGACAAAGTATTTAAGCAAAAACAGCCAATTTCTGGTGCTTATGGGTAACCAAATACAGATTCACAGGCTTTTGATGCTAGGTTAAATCTAAATCTGTGAACTGCAACATAAATCACTACAAGAGGCATTACATGTGTGCCTGATCAGCATTAAAGGTATCCGATGTGATGATAGGACATCACATCTTAGAGAAAAAAAACAAAAACATCAGTTGTCATAATAGAACTGGTAAATTTGGGCTTTATTTCACTAAAAGCTGTCGCATGAATACTGTTTTACACAGCATGTCACAAACTATGTAGTAGCTATGAGTCTGCTTTCCAGAATCCAATCAATCCAGACAACCAAGGAAGGGGGTTTAAGCTTGTCATATGATGACCAGAGAGAGAAAAAATGAGAGAGAGACAAAGAGACAAAGGGAGAAAGAGACGGGATAGATTACCCTGGAGCCCACACTCTTGCTCTTTTTCAGGCTCTGTTGCCCCACTTTTTCTCTAATCTTCCTTTCTGGTCTGACACACATTTCACAGACAGACCAAAAGGATTTACCAGGAGCTCTACCAGTGAACTAGCTCCATTGCTTTTGTTGCATTGCCATCCTTATCTGTGGTTTGCATAACTGAGAACTAGCAGCAATGGTTACTGCGACTCAAAACGATCATGAAGAAATCCAAAAACATAAAAAGCCAACATTAAAACATCCGTTCTTATTGAAGCAAAGAGACTGGTTGGGTGTCTACCAGACAAGTGTCATGTAAGCATATGAACGTGCAAAAAGTCTGATGTCGCAGTTAATAATTTACAGCAGAAAGGACAGAGGTGCACATTTCCACGGCAATAACTGAATACAACAACAAGTCAATAAACAAAGATCTGTTTTGTTTGTCATGGCAAAGCTAAAGTTACAGTCAAAGGTGCCAGCATTACTCTTACCTTAGTTTAAATTGCATTTCTGTAATTCTTAATATTATGAACAGACATATCAAAGTCATAATTTAGGCAGAGATATCATCTACACTACCAGTAAATATAGCTTCTAAAAAATATCAGCCACAGAAATCTTTGTTACAACATGCAATTGTATATCATACAGACAAAAACAAGTACTTCACATAAGGAGGAGGGTGGAGAAGCAACACTTAAAAAATGCAGATAATTAAGAGCTCACAGCCACAGAAAATTCCTAAAGCTTGAGGAAGAGTTTTAGTGCTCAATACCTTCAGTACCCCATTTAGAGGCTTTTGCAAGCGGTTTTCTTAGAAGTAACATTTTGAAGGTTTTTTTAACAGAAGTTATAATTGGTTTTGGGATATGTGTGTGAAGGAACAACCCTGGGAAATGTGTGAGATGTTTCTTTAAAAAAAGTATTCAGATGTATAGCATTTGATTAGCAAAAATACCATGTTTTAGAAATTAATATAAATACTTGAAATACTGTCGTAGGAAACACCACCTAGTAACCGAACTGGAATGAATGCACATATACAGAAAACTGCATCTATATGTAGCCTATACAAAATATACACTATATGCAAGGTCCTCTACACGGTTTTCTAAATACCAACAGACAGATTCAAAAACACAGAATCTTGTCTGCCGAGGCAAAATGCAAGAGATTCATCTGTTACTCAGCCATTGACATTAAGAAATTTCGTTGTTGTACTTTTTTTTGCAAACATCAGAAAATTATGCAAGACAGTAAAGTTAGCTACAAGTGTGGTAAAGTAGCACACAATATTCTAAAGCAATACACCCAATAGCCCTATAAACATTTCATTTAAACAATCATTATGTGGACTGGTTTATTAGCATCTAGAGAAGACAACAGAAGGATGGGATAAAAGGTTACATCATTAGAAAAGGGAGCAATGTCAATATTCCTCATGGTCAATTAGCTCAAGAAACAGGGCTGTTGACTTCACTGACCCAAGCCAAAACATTTAACTGAGATCAAAGTGTGACAAAATGATGAAACTTTAGTTGTTGAGGGAAATCCACCCCAAAACACAATTAACATGCCCATTTTTTTCTTGTTGTTAAATATAAAGAGCTAATGAAAGTAGGGATAGGCAACAATTGGAAATCAAGCTAGTTGTAAATGAGACTATGGGAAGCGACTCTGCTGTACCCTCTGACTCGCGTTTTATTCGTTTGTAGTCTCTCTCTCTCTTTTAAGTCCAGTTTGCACCGAACATTCACGACGAAATGGTTGCAGGGAAAGGAGCAGCAGAGTGAACAGGTCCCTCTCAGCTTGACTCAAACCGGTTGATGTCGCTTGAGCATGAAGCATGTCACTTTTTTCAAAAGCCAACCAGCTTGTGCTGATGTCACCTGTCGCTAAGAGGCACAGTTGAAATTACCACGATTGGTCAAGAGAAACCATACTGAGCATAAAAATCTCATTATTATCTCATCTCACCTTCTGGTCTTAGTATGTGAACTCACAGGGGCTGCCACCTAGAAGTTGATTATTTGAATTACCATTTAAGAAGACTTACATCCCCCCGCATATTGTCAACAGAATCACTGCATGTCAGTTTTTTGGCTGCCTTATAGTACACAGCAATGCAGGATCACAGCATGGCAGGCTGTAAACTTAACGAACCAAGTCTAAAAATGACTGCAAACTGTGCTGTGGTAGTCTTGTGTGACATCCTACGTCATACTGTGACTGACTGTGGGGCACACAGCGCTGTTACAGCCCAGCTGGAGAGACATTCCATGGTGCACTGGGATTTTATAAGTAAACTTTAGGCAGGAGGCACATTTAATTTCTGTGGGAAAATCTTATGTTTTCTCATCACAGATGACAAAGAAAGGCATTAAAACGTGAATCTTGGCAAAAAAACATGAGACTCACATAGGCTGATAGCCTATATAGTTTAGTTGTGAACTGAACAGGAACAAATAGTCAGATCTTTACACTGAACAGCAAAATTCAATTCGACAGACTAAATTCTGCCCCAGAACATGCCTGTGACCTTTCCTTTCCCTGTAGGGAGAGGGACTGAGAGGCCTCCAGTCTGGGAGATACTGGTGATAATTTAAACCAGGCGCACTGAACTGAACTGTTAGTCAGTACAACACAACACTGCCTTGTTTGCAATAATGACCACCAGATTATATCTACTGTGTGTGTGTCGGAGCTTTTGCATGCATATACGTGTGTGTGTGTGTGTGTGTGTGTGTGTGTGTGCATGTGCATGTGCTTGTGTGTGTGTAAGAGCCCCTTATACTGTCAAAGTGTTAGTTAGGGGACACTCTCCACCCAAGTGTCACCCCACATCCATCCAGTTGCCCACCCACGCGTGTGCGCGCGCACACACACACACACTCTCTCTCACACACACACACACACACACACACACACACACACACACACTCATATTCACGCTCCTCACACAAACACATTATTCATTCAGAGGGTTTTATGAAGTGTCTATAGGACGATGGGGAACAATTCAGACACTGAAAGCTAACAGAGTCAACCCGCTGACTGAGTAACTTGAATGGACAGAACCTAACCATTATTTATCCATCTATCAACCAGCACAATTGCTGCATTATCTCACACACTCAATGATAAACTCATATCTTTTAAAACTATTTCAAGAATGGCACGCAACATGCTTCTTCAGCACAGTTTACAGCACATTCTCTGACATCATTACTTTCTTAAATTCATGAAATTGTTTTTCTCAAAACAACTGCATACAATAATAATTGGCACACTTATCATGCAGCATATCACCTTGCCTTATACTAAAAGATAAAGGTTTTTTTCCAGCAACTGGGGACGAATGAGGAGTACCTCTTCATCCAATTAGGCCTATCACAATTATTACATACTTGCCTAATTGCGATTATTTTTTGCATTAACATCATAATTGTCTCCTTTCATAATCATCTATATAAAAACAGATGGATCCCTCAGCCTGAGAAACATAATTTTGTTCCATTATATTGTGTATTTTTACGTGGATATGGTGAAATAACAAACTTAAACCTAGAACCTTGGATGAATTTAACAGAAATGTGAGGGTTTCCCATTAACAATGCAGACACTGGTGGCCTGCCATAGCTTAATTTACGGCACCATAGTCTCATGGTGAGACAAACAAATATATTTCTACACCTCTCATAACACAAAAAGATGTGAAACATCGTATGCACTGTTGCCTTAGCAAAGAATCTCACTGTGGGCCAAAGTGTCAGCCCCTGCCCCCCATCCATCTACATGCTGCCTTTCCTTGTTGCATGTTGCATGTTCGTCTGCCCCAGATTTTAACAGAAAACATTGTAAGCTGTATGTAATGTAAACTAGTGTTACAGTATTGTGTTATTAACTCAGCAAACACAGTTTTATCCTTATCAATGTGACGTTAAGATGGTAATTATCTAATGGCTTCACAGAAGTTATCAACATTAATTAAGTAATCGGATGCCAACTGTAACACTGAATGTATACATTTCCATTATTGTTAATATTGTATATCCACATTGTTACGGTTGCTATCAACCGTTTGAGATTTGACTGGCGCTCTCGGAATGACGTGACAAGCTTATGTCATCTCTTTGTGCCCCATTCTATGACAACAGAGCAACAGAGGCACCGCTAACAAGTGTTTCTTGATGCAGTTAACTTTTAATATTCTACCAAGTTTGACAGAATTTCGATAAGCAAGCATCTATCATGGATGTAATGTTTCCAAAATAAACACCACAGCACCGTTGTGGACACATTTTGGTTTTAGACGAAATGCAAAAGCAGAGCTCAAAAGCCGTTCTGGAGGAGGCAACCTCTCGAGTTTGCAATTAAGCAGTGTTAGTCTGAAGTGCTGACAACCAGACAATTAAATCATTAATCGCAGTTATTTGTGTGACAATAAATCGTCAACTACAATTTTAGAATCGTGGCAGCCCTACATCTAAGTTCACCTTCAATGGTCACACTGCAGCAGATGGCTGCCCTGCCCAGTTACACAGCAACAAGCTGATGATGGTATCCCACTGTGTATCTACCTTTGAGTGTTCATGCAAATAAGAAGCTGCTGCACTCTACTCACAGGTATGACACATCAAATTCTAGACTATGTAAGCACACAACTTTTATCTTTGTTACTTCTTAATCAAATCTAGCTCTTTCTCTGCTCTGTCTCTGACCTCCATCTGCCCATCTTTCTCTTTGTCCTTGAGGGGAGTTCAACTAAACAGAGAGCTCCTAACGATGAACAGAACATAGTTTGGTGTTGCTGTCACAGAGCGGCTGTGTATACACCTGGCCTGGACAGCTTGGTCGTACGCAGGAGGTGAGAGTGTACACGCAGAGGAGAAGAGGACTTGAAGATACTGAGGAAATTAAATAAGAAAAAGAGAGAAGGTGAGAAAGTGAGATAAAAATATGAAGAAGGAACAGAGGGTAACCGTAAAGACTTTGTTTCTTGTGACAGTGATGAAATAGTTATCAAAGGGAAAATGGGAAACAAAGTTGATTAACCTATTCCTCTTGGTATGTGTAGTGTTTTTCATATCAGATACAACATGTTTTTATCTCAGCTTTATTGCCACAACCTCTACACTGCAGAGACTGCCAAAGTCTTTGTCAAAATTAAAGTAAGCAACTTTAGGGTCAAAGTTTTCTGACACAAAGCTCTCATTAGAAGGGATTAATCTTCCTTTGAGTCATATGGTATCCGGCCTTTAATTTGGGGGGCAGCATTCTGAGTGTGAGCTTAACCATCGCTATGAAATCCAATGTGAGTCTATAAGTGGATGCATGTCTGTATTGAAAAAAAACAAACAAAACAGACTGTGTTGAGTCACTGCTTGGCTGCTCAGATGTGAATAATGTGTTCAATGTTAACTGAGTAAGAGGGACATGTAAAATTAGCACACACAGCCACAACACATACACTGGTGAGCTAGAAACAAAAAAGACCAACATAGGCCAGTGCATTAAGGTAAACAAATTGGTGTACACATACACACAAACACACCAGACAGATGCAATTACACACACACACAAAGTAACATTTGTGTGTTTGAAGGAAACTCTTGTCCAGACATGGAGCAGTTCGGCTTGGTCGCTTTCACTATGTCAGGAACACACACACATGCAGGCAGAAGGGATGTTATCAGCCCAGGGCTTTACTTTCATTTTATATGAAGTGGAGGACACTAAGGAAATGTCAATAGCCTAATGTCTATCAAAGCATATTAAATATTGTTAGTTCCCAAACCACTGATGTTGTGTCAGCCACAGTGCCAGTTACAAGCTAACTAAAAACATAAAGAAGTAAACTAATCTAACTTAGCTTACCATTCTGATAGATCTGCTACTCCTTGATCTCGTTGCACAGCAGACTCCTGATACGAGTGTGGGTCTGACTGAGGTTCTAACATGTACGACTGACTCATTCCAATGTTTCCTTTAATGCTAGCACTAGCCATTTTAAGGTGCACCCCTCTTTCACCAGACAGTTAAGCCCAAGTAACAGTGGTAAACAGGGCGTGGGGCCTTTGATTCATAGATCCAGAATTTTTATATGGGGGAGAAGTAGTAGATGTGCCCCCTGCCCCTTTTCAGAGTTATTAAAGCAACATACTTATTAAAGTATGTACACCAAAATATTAATCCTGACAGAGTGCATGTCTGGAAGGGAACTTTGAAAGTTTATCAAACCACCTCAGAAAGGTATAAGCCTAAAGCTCATTTGCCAACGAAATGTGTTTTGAATTTGGCTTTCCATGTGTGTCAGATGTTCCAAATATAAAGTTCGCTGGTCTAACCGGATTTATGTTTAAACAAAAACAGAGAGCAAACACTCCTAACACCCACAAACACTTGTGTGGACACACGCTGCACGCACGCAAAGTCAAGAGCATAGAGAATTATGTGCTTCCTTTTTTGGCTCAGAGACACTCAAAGGTGTTTGGCCTCCTCTCCGCCATAGAAGCATACACATTCTCACTCTCTCCTGGAAAAAGAGTGTCCCACGCTTACAAACAAACACATACACAAACACACATGTCCTTACCTCCATGACAAGGGCATTTTGGAGCCCAACTCCAAAGAATTTGCAATATCCATGTGATTATGTTTGTAATAAAGCAGATGGTTGTGGCTAAACACTTGCTAGTATTTTCCACATTAATTAGTTTTATAGTGCTTACTAAATAGCAAGGTGAGTGAGTCTACCATGAGACAAGGCAGACAAGAGCACTTTACCCATAAATTCTATAACAGTAAAGAAACAGTCACGCACTAAATCAGCGTGCAAATTCTGTTATCTGTGAGAACGAGAGACGCAGATTTATTCTCTATATAATTAAATCTCTACATGTGCTGTGGATGCATATGTGTGCATATGTGTACAAAGGCGAGCCAGCTTCAATTAGTCTGTAAGTCTATGCATGAGTCTGTATATTTGACCCATTAACGGAGTTAACTGCTGGTTCCAGTGATCAGTACGATTCCCAGGACTGGGTCAGGGTGAAGAGAAGAGAACAGAGGATAGATTGAGAGGCACAGAGCTCATTCAGGGGATGGGATCTAGGTCTGGGCAGGACAGAGGATAGGAAATGTATACGGCCCGGCTGGTCTTGGATTAAAACTGCAAAAATGACAGAGCCCTTACAGAGAGGACGTAGAGACAGTGGGTTGGTTCAGGGTCTGGGGCTGCTATGTAACAAAGGCCAACTGAGATCGGCAAAGATGGAAAGGCCAGATTATTATTTTTTTTTCATATGGGAGTTAGTCCATGGCAGAGCACGACTGAAGTCTGCTCCACAAAACTCAAGTTTAGAGCATAAAAAATGTTAGGTCTAAAAAGCCCTTGTGTCCATGATCACTTACCAGAAAATGTCACTTCTGACTAACAGCCCCTATAGTAAAGGAAAATCTATGTTCAGTTACAGCTTGCCTGAATATCTGTTACTGTGAGGATCTTAAAAAGGAAAAGATGGGGCTGGGTGATAAATCAGTCTTATTAATTCAAATTTGTGGTTTAGGAAGATTTTGAAAATGTAAATCGATTTTCTCTTTCTAGGCTTGTGTTTGGTGCCAGGAGCCTCAAAATTATATTGTTGTGATTTATAATGAGAAGAAACACATTAAATATGTTTTGTCAAATTACTGCAGGCTTAAGTGCAAATGTAAACAACTTCCCCTCCCCTGAAACTACATAGTACACTTTTAAAGACAAGTTTGCAGCTTGCACTTTAACCCCAAAAGGGAAATTCAGTTCACATTAATTTACATCAATCAGTTTACATAAATTTGAAGGGAAATTCAGTTTGCTTTTGTTAATTTTTATTGTTAAAATAAAAACAAAACTGGTTCTGAGTAATTTATTTGTCATGTGTATTTTGTTTAAAGAAGGGAAAAAAAAGATTAAAATCGTAAATTTAGTTTGCTGTGACAAAATCTGAGATTTTATTTTTAGGCATATCACCCAGCCCTAGGAAAAGAGTGAAAACTGAAGTGTACACTTATTTCATATTCCAAACACAGGATCACCTGTCAAGACTACGGAAGATAAACACTAATACAAATGTTCAGCATTTTGGCCCCTCTGACTGATTCAGAGTCAAAGACTTCGGGCTAGTCCAGTCTTTATCTCACTTTTTAACTTTACTGGCTCCAATGATTTACATCCAGTTAACTGTCAATTTTCATGTGCATGTTAATTAACCGCAACTTTTGGCACGCATGTTTTAGCTGCAACTCAGGTGAAAATCATTCTTAAAGGATCAACTAATAAGGCTGAACATCTGAAAAAGTGATAAAATATAAATATGTCATCTACGCAAGTAAAGGTGAAAGGCATAGATAACAGAAAACAGTTCGGAAAGCTTCTGCTTTGCATTAGCAGTGGCACCAAGTGCATTAGCAGATGACTAGAAATAGTAGGAGGTAAGCCTTTTGAGACATCTGGGGTTTACAGCCCCACTTATCCAGAATATCTGCTATGCACAGCAACACAGAATGAGCAACTATTTCAACAATATGCCTCTATAATCTGCAGTTTTAGTTTGTCTTTCTGTCTCAGAGACTTTTTATTTTAAAAGGCATGAGGAAAAACGTGGCTATAGCTCAAAAGGAAGAACACACACCTCTCTAGAGCCAAAGTTATTTTCAGTGGCTGAACTCATTGTAGGCACACATGGGCCTCAGTGGAACTAAGTTATTCCATAAGGAGGGGCAGCACTGATGCTAATGGCAGAGGTTAGACAGCAGACTGAAGGTAGGCAGTGTGAAGAGGACATAAAGATGTAACACAGCCACTCTGTCACAACCAGAAGCATAAATGACAATCATGGCAAGGGAGTGTAAACCAGTATACAGCACAATTAAATACGGGTGTACTTTGTGGGATTAAATGTTTTTATTAAAACAATCAATCTCAATCCCATTCTGAGAGAGACCAAGAACTCAAGTTTTAGAAGTGCTGCTGCTTACTCAAACATACTGGGCTGCTTCATGTCAACATTAGAAATTAAGTTTTAGTTTGATTGATATTCTGTTTTTCACAAAAAAGTCCAAAAAAAAGGTGGCTGCCATTGTCTTTTTTACAAACTGATGCAAACTGAAACCAGGTGCAGTCAGGTAAGAGCGCCAGATACTGTGTGCAGAAGAGAAGTAAAGCTGGATACAACAGTAATTATTGTAATAATGACAGAAGGAAATGCAGTTATGACAACAATAGCTGGCAATGTTTCAAACAGGCAAAGATTCATATAGATTTAGAAAGGCTTAACAACTGCAACAACATGTCTGACTTGTAAACCTGTGGAAATACAGATTTAAGTAAAAATGTATTTCAAAGGAACATTAATGTTTACCATATAGCAGGGCTGTGACTGTGTATAAGTATAAGCCCTCTTGGCCTCAAGGATGTGCTAAGATGGATCATTTGATGAAAAAAATATTTATTTTTACATGTTACACAATTCAGCCCAAATACTTCTTAATGTTTATGCAATAAAAGGCTAACTGCACTTTAATGAAAGCAACTTTTGACATATAATTCAGGAGATATGGGCTGCTGAATAATCAATTATGCTTGCTTTAAACAATGTGAATAAGTAGTTGCTGGGTGACTACATCATTGAAGTAATTAAGGGGCTCTAAAAACACGTTTGTACAACTTAATAATCACTTTGGTCCGAATGGATTAAACAAGCTTCGACATGCAAGCTCTGCGGCAGGTGTCTATTTCATCCCTACAGAGTCAGACGTGTCCAAACAGACTCAACACTAGAGCTGCTGACAGAGCCACTGGAATTAATACACACACACACACACGCACAGAGAGACGCACTGTGACACAATGACACACTGTACATGTACACAAAAATACTCAATCTGCATGCAGAGACTGTGTACTGACAGCTGCCGACCAACATGTGACACAGGCTGGGTTATTTTTAAACCTTGAACAAACTATTACGCTACGGGGTGTGAAAAATCCTGTGTTGCGTGCCTATGAGTTGCATTTGAACATGAGGAAAGTCACAGATATATAATTTAAAAATTGTCATGATTTTTCACAAACAGAGGACATTTTCCAAAGGTCACTAATGTTAATGTGTGCTATGTATTTTGTAAGTACAAGCTGTCACACAGCTTGGAAAGTTGGAAAGTTGTTTTTCCTGAAGAAAGTGGTATTCAATGTCAGACTCTGGGTTTACACACGAGTCAGGGAAGACTCAAACAAACCATCTAATTATGTCTTAAAACTGGTCAAACTTGCTCTATGTAAACCTAATGAGACTGCTAAGCTGTTTTTCAACCAGTTGCAGACATCCCTGTCTGCAAACCAGTAACATACTGCAGTCTAGTAACTTAAAGTTAGGCAATAGTGGCCTTTGATTTTAAATAATTCACTCATTTATGTATTATATAAATTATTTATTTATTTTTACTCCAACAATTGTAACTCTTGGAAAGGTTCAAAATTGCATTGCTGTGTTATTTTTAACATCTGCTCCCCTTGTCTGGTCTGTTGTATGACATCATCTCTCTGTGCAGCCTGGTTGCTGTCAGGTGTTTCATCGTGGCTGACTAGGAAGAAATCCCACTACTCACCCACTCTGTCACTCACACACTCATTGGAATACCAAAAAGTAGCACTAGTGCTCAGTATGAACAGAAACACAGACACAGACACAGACACAGACATGCACACACACACGTTAAAAAAAAGACACACAAACAGAAGCACCATTATCCAATTTACAGAGATGGAAACTATGATGAAACTATAATTTAATAGAAAACAGAGGGAAAGAGGGGATCTACATGGAAAATGAACTGATGCTCAGTGAAACAAGAGAAAGGATTATTCTTTGGCCATTTCTCTTCTTCTGCTCGATCTCTTTCACCCTCTCTCTCTTCATAAATTCAATAGAGCTTTGTCTCATTCTTCAGTGCAAGTTTAGATCGTCTGGTTTTGTCTCAGCCAACAGTAAAAAGAGCCAAAATGAAAATGGTGAAATTACTGGAGGACATATTGATAACTTCTGAGTATTTAACAAAAAATATCATAGTAAAGGTTGGAGTACTTTACAATGACAACCATGCATTGCATACTTGCATTGTACCTGCACTTGGACTGCAATGATTGTTTTTCAAACTGCTCAGTTACCTAGTTAGGGTGTGGAAAATGATGCAGAAACAGATGCAGAAAACAACTACACTGGAATTCAGATGGGCGTCCATGGGTGGCCCCTGTCTTCATACTGCAGCAGAGTCACATTTTGGGTGAGGTGGTAACGAAATTAGATTATTGACAGAACACAATGCTAACCATCTGAGCCATTCTGCTAACTTAAATTTAACCAAGATAACTTGACAGATTCCAACAGTTTCACTCTGTTTAAAATATGTCTTTATTTCCTAATGATAAAATATTTTCCCTGTGCACCACGACTAAAACTACTGTTATAATTTGCTCAGGTTCTGCTGAAAAAATCATATGCATCCGGATAAGAATAGTTTTGTGATCAAATCATAACACTGTCAACTGAAAACTAATTGAATTGTGGAATAACCTGAGATCCCCTGTCCTGTTTCCTAGTGTGTCACATTTTTTTCTTTTAACAAATTCAGACACCTCTTGGTAGCATTTATCAAGTGCAAACAAAAACAGGTTTAATCATTAACCTTTGATCACATGAGTTTAAATCAAATACAATAATTAGAGCTATTAACACCGTCACACTGCTTCAAGGTAGAAGTGACTGGCTGAGTACAAGAATCCAGAGTAATGTGTGCTTGTAATATATTCACTTTTGTGGGCAGGTTTAAGGTTCATACATATAAAAGCTGTAAGAGCACGCTATGAAAACAATACAGCGGCAGCAATTATAGAAGTAGAACAGTAAAAGAAATTGAAAAAAAAAGCTGCAAGACTTAAGAGAAAAAAATTAGACACAAAATTCCTCATTCCTAATTACACGATGTTCCTCATTTGATTGGCTTGAAGATAGTAAACAAACATCGTTCAGGATGTAATATGTAACCTTTTGTCAGCAAAATTACTACAAGAGTAGTAATTTTGAGAGCCACCTGACGGTGTCACTTGCAGACACTCTTGCAGAGGCGAGTCAGAACGTGAGGCACTAAGCAGCTAATCAGTTCATACTGACATCACCTGTTGCTAAGAGGCGCAGCAAAAACCTGCGAATCAGGACAGAGAGTACAGAGAGCGTCATTGACTGGGCAAATAGAACGGGAGCAAAAGTATTTTCACCAATTCTAAATACAGAGATCTTGTGATACTCTCAGACTACATCACTTGCTAATAGCTGTCTGTGGGTATTACGACATTATTTCCAAATAGAACACAAAGAGGTTATTGATGTTTATCCCAAAGTTACCAACTGCAGCATTAAGAAACTCACTGACAGACAAAGCCAGTCAACCAATGTTTTAGATCACATGGAAGATACATGCAATAGCTAAGCTGTCCATCCTCGGCACCCTCTGCTAAAATAAACAAAGCTGCGAAGGCAAAAGAGGAAGGCTGAAAAGAAACAGCTGGATGAAAATGTACACAGGGAGAGGACTAAGAGGTAAAAGAGCAGTTTCATTTTGAGTAAAACTGAATATGAACAAAAATATTCAGCACTAAAGGCAGCTGGAAAACAAGCACAAATGGGAGGCCATGGGGAGATGCCAAAGCACACTTCAGTGTACTTTATCAGAGTGGGACAACAAAGGAAAGTGAGCCCTTTGTCCGTAGAGAATGTCCAACTCTCACTCAAAAAAAAAAAAAAAAAAAAAAAAAAAAAAAAGCACAGAAAAAAACAGCAGCTGGTTTCG
>JAQLOL010000025.1:23782745-23821782 GCA_029783665.1 Naso thynnoides
TAAGCTCAGAGAGTCTTAAATTGTTGAAATACATCATAACTTTAAAACCAAGCACATAAAGCAGTGATATCCCTTCTTAAAACTAATGTTACTCTCTCCGACACATGCTGGTCATTACAGAAGCTATCAGGAGCTCTCTAGAGTAAGGCCAATTCAAAAAGTCTTTAATCACTGTGAAAAAAATCAAACAACCTTATATCCGCTATCAGAGAACCATTAGCTAGACAAGACGTGTGTGCCAGCTTGTGTGTGTGTGTGTGTCTGTGTACTTTTGAAGAATAGGTCTGCAGTTAAATATATGACAAGTTTCCATTGAAACAGCAGCCCAAATAAGATTATCCCCCCCCCCAGACATTTGAGCTTATGAAAGTTTTTATTTAATCAAGCAAAGATTTAAACAAGCTGACAGGTAAAAACACCAAATAAGTCTTAAGAGCACTTTAAATTCCATTACTTAAAGATAATAAAATAATACTGATAAAAAGATAATGATATACATATTAAAGGCTAATGACTATAATATGCTGTCAAAGCATTAAAATGCCCTTACAAAGAATTCCAAGCAATATGAAAGGCTTGCTACTACAAGTGGCGAAAAAACATGCTGCCCTTGCTGTGCTATTAGCCCTTGCCAAACTGAGGTGTAAGGTTTCATAGAAATTTATAAATTAAAACTTAAAAATATAAATTTTCCTTAGGAATGAGAACACTAACACCTGCACCCTGAATATTCATATCATGTGGATAGGTTATCTACACGTGAAGAGACAGTGGCGTAGCAGGCAGCATTAGATGGATTTAAAGAATTCTCTCTCCTGATTGGACAAGAGTGGGAGCGGGATACCGGAAAAAAGTCTTTTCTGTGTGCAGCAGAGCAGAGGAACCCTGTTACTGACAAAACACTCGATATAAGTGATACCTGTCTGAGTGTAGAGCTGTTTAACACTTATTTAAAAATTTTATGGGAAAAAAAATTTAAATACCACCTACAGCACCTTTAACTCATTCTGCATGCTTGCCTCTGTGCTGAAGAGCTGAGCATGCAGTGAAGCCTAACCAACAGAGCACAAAAAAGATGAAGATGTTATGTGATACTGCTACCTGAGGCACTAAAGAATTGGAGGGCAAAATGATGAAAGAGCAGCAGAAGATGACGCAACATTCTTTCGCTGACCGAAAGTAACTGCATGTAGCACAGCAAACATTTATAGAGAGTGTGTGTTGGACAGAGACAGAGTAAGAAATAGAGTATGATGACTCCCTGGACTCCCCTACCTCTCTCTAGCTCTATCCCCCCTCCACGCCTCTCTGCAGTGAGTGAGGTGATGAATGTGTGTGTCTGTCTCAGTTCCTATTAATAGTTTGGAGCAGGGCTGTAGGTGTCAAAGCTAAGGGATGAGATCTCTCACTCCCTCTTTCCCTCCTATACACATACAGAGTTGAGGCGGATTCTACAAGAGAGTCCAGATGTAACATGGGTTGAGTTTGGGTGGGGGTGGGGGTGCAGGAAACAGGGGAAAGGGGGTAGAAGTTGAAGACAAAGCCGGCAGCAGAGCTTCAAACAGCATACTGACGGATTTACTAGCTATACGATAAAGCAAACAACCCACAGAGCTTCTCAGCACAGTGGAGGGAAAGACTGGACTTGCACAGTAGGGCTACACGGACAAACATACTGACACATAGGTGCCCAGACACACATGCTGCTTAACAGTTAGTCGATTTAACTCTGTCAGCAATGTGCTACAGGTGTCCTTCAATAGGCTACTGAAAATAACACTGATTCCTTTAAGAGAGGAGGAATAGGTTTGCCCTGCATGACGGCTGTTTATACACTCAAGCCTCAGAGTGTGTGTGCAAATTCCTACCTCTTGAGTTGGTAGCCAGGTCTGCCACTTTCTGAAAGGCATCCAGGAAAGCAGTCACAGCAACTACTGTCGCCCTAGGAGTAAGGCAGAAGACAGAAATATTTTATTTCTGATAAGAGACAATACTCCCAAGTTTTAGTAAAAAAAATATAGCGCACACAGAAAGGGGAAAATCCTTGAGCAATAATAAAGGCAGAAACAGTGCTTCAGATCAATCAAAGGATACATGGTGGCTGAACAACTCTAGTAATTACATACATGAGAAGGCAGGTAAAGACATAAATTGATCAGATTAAGATCTTCCTTTGATCTGAAAGGTGGAGCCGCTTTTTTTCATGTTCATGTGTATACGTGTACGCATGTACGCCATGTTTTAGCTGATGAAGCTTAAATCCACCCTGCTCATTTTAAAACTAAAACATGTATAATATTGTCTGTATGAGCTGTGTGTGTGTAAGTTAAAACTTAAACGTGCCCTGCTGTGTGAGGAATGTCTACGTGATTACTTAGAGGTCGCTGGAATCTGTCCAGCTCAGCAGAGCCGGTCTTGAGCTGAGTTTGCCACACTTACAGGCCAATGACAGAATCAATGTGGGACTTCCTTTTTCAGCAAGAAAATGGAAAAGGGGTTTGTGGCATGTTCACAACTCATTCCTGCTTCAATGTTATCCTTCAAGGTTTGCCAAGTGTTTACAAAATCGACTTATGAAATGTTGCTGATGCATAAAGGGCTGACGGCAAGGCTAAATAAAAAAAATAGTGGGAACTTGGTGTAAGGTTACTCTCTGTTTTATTCCTAACAGACTTCATCTCTCTGTATCCTCCTGACTTGCGTATTTCATGTCTGGCAGCCTGACTGACTTCCTTAGCTTGTAACAAGCTGCCTCATTGAGGGGCCAGTTGACTGGCAGTCAAATACTGACTCACCTCTTTAGACAAAACAAACCTCTCATGATTAAGTTGACAGGTATGGAGAATAAAGGCTCTCAGTGCACATGCATGTATGAGATATATGATCTCAACAGAGACTAGAGTACCAGTCAAGCATGATAAATAAACAGAAACACAATTATGTGGAAATTTTCCAAAGTATGTTTACACATAAAGGTACGTTTGTTCAAACACTGAGTACCTTCATATGCAAACACTTGTTACCTTCCACTGGCCAACGGAGAGCCACCAAAGCACTACCTGGGAATTTTGATAACAGTTCGAACAGGCAGCTTATGTGACTGGGAAAGACGGAACATGAACTCAGGTTGGTGTTGACTCAAGTTTGACTTGCAAATGGCACAGGAGTGTTTTCAGTCTTTTAGTTTTCAAACATAGCTGTCTCTTTTTTTTTTTTCAAAGTTAAGTTTTTATAATTATGTTTGAGCACAACAATTTGAAAAACTGAGATTTCACATGGGTGGGGGTGGGGTGGGAGTTACAGTATACAGTTAACATCTCAGAGAGACCTTCAACAAGTTTGACAGAAAAGGCAAACAGCTCACAACTGATCATCAACAACCCTAATTTAATAATTTGATACAGACTTAAATATTCTTCTGAATGCATTTATAAGAATTGAGCCAATGACCCAACAATTATTTCTTTTATTACTCAAAAACTAGTAATTTTGACTAATAAGTGCTGCAGAGCTGACCAGAAGATCTAAGGGTGTGTCCTGCAAATGGAAACATATGTGCAGGCACACACAGATTCCTTTCTATTTCAAGCACAGTGCGGGTACGAGAGCAGCCTCCAACTGATAACTGCCTCCTCTAATTTATAACATGCACACATGGGTCTATGGATCATATTTTACATGTAAATGTAGCAAAAACTCATGTTCAGTCAAGTTTATAATTATTAACTCAAAACAGGTTCGTGAGAGAAGTGGTTTTAATGGAAACCTGCTGTTAGTATCAGTGGCTCCAGTCAGCTGACATACAGTGCACAGTAGTTACAACCACTAGCCATGATTATCTGCTGTAATCTTTTCAACATTTTACAAGAGAAATACCAAACTACTTGCTACCAACAGGTTATCTATTTACCACATTTTAACTCATATCAGTGCAACAAAAGAACAGTTACAGTTTAGAGAACTGTTGGCAAGAACTGAAAAAAACTGAACACAGAAATTTCTATTTTCTGTATCACTCAACAGTGAAATTCAGTAACTTTTCAACATATAAATTAATACTGAGATGCAAATGCAGAATAATCACGTTTTAATTTCAGTTCTGACTGTCTCTGAATGCCTCAAGACTTCTCTGGCATAAGGAAAAAAAAAATTTCTCTTGCAAGCCTTTGGCTCTGCACAAAACTCCAACAATGACCTGACTGCTACCATTGGCCTTAAAATCTGCAAACGCCCCATCTTGGAGTCAAGACAAACGACTCTAACATATCTATACCGCAAGGCCTTGCCCGGGCCAACCTAAACTCCCAATGGACCCTGACACAGTACAGCAGCACGCTCTTTTTGACAATGATACATTCAGCACTGCTACCCCCATCTATTCTTAGTTCAAAAGAAACTTTGAGATTGTAGTAAATGGGAATCATAGGAATAGATTGTGTTTAATGCCACTAGTTTCAGATATAACACACCAAGAACTGTGACAGAGGTAGTACTTTGAGTATGTTTATGTCTGTAATGCATGTACCAGTCTGTTGAACTACTAATCCATATATAAATTTCTTTGTCCATCTACTTTCTGAACACAGCCTTTTTCACAGCAAAATTTGCACGTGTATGCAGATTTAAGTAAACTTGCAAAAAACAGCCATTAGACTCATTGTCAGTAAACTAATCTGCCTTTCTGCTTTCTTCTGTCATGTTTGACTTCAGGACTGTGCTGGGAAAACAGGGAATGCCATGATAATGTCATGGTTTTAACTTTTTACATCTTTTACATGCGTCTGTTGTTCAACCTCAATGCCAACTGAAAAATATTCAAACACTGCTTTATCGGAGAAGGATGCACTTCGGAATGTATGTGTGTATCCCAGTGTCTCTCACGGTGTCAGTAACTTGTCTCCTTTTCTCCTCTCCCCCTGGAATCAGGAGAAGCTTCTTAAGTGTTACAGTATTACATCTTATATGATAAGACCAAAATTGTTGTTGCATATCGTTCTCAGATGCAAATAGCAATAAATAATGTTAAAATTTAATGTGTCATAGCATTGTGCTGAAAAAGGGGAAACATTTTTTGGTCCACTCTGGTGTCATGTTTACATTTGACTCCAGTCATCCTGGGAATGAATGCCAACTGTACCCTTTCACATTGCAGAAAGGAGCCAGATACTGGTGGGTGTTAACAGGTTTTTTGTCCAGTGTGAAGGGCTATTTGAGGGCTCCTCCTTGAACCCAAATATGTTTTATAACAATAAGCTTTATACTCAGTTCAGAGCTGAATTTTATGTTTTGAAGTTGTTTGTTTCTTCTCAAAATGACCCAGAGAAAAGGGAGACTTGTGTGTAAACCTAGCTCTGACACAGCTGCAGCAACCATGACCCACCAAACAAACCAAATACTGGCAAGTTAAAAGAGAACTGTGATTAGAAATCAGCAACTCTATATGCCAATCCACCTTCTTTCTTCAAAGCACTGCACGCTGCTCTGTGCACATGCATGTGTGTGTGTGTGTGTGTGTGTGTGTGTGTGTTTGTGTATGTGATGATTACTTAAAACCAGAAGGGGCAGAAAAAAACACCATATTTGGACCAGAAAAAATGACGGAACAACCCCAACACTGTAATTGGTCGATTTCCTAGTTGCTTTGTGAGAGGGGAGCAGAGGGTCTAAATTACAGAGTAGTCTGCTTCAGGACATCATTATACACACAGACATATGCCGCTACCACTGCTGGCTAGTCACTTATCCAGGCCACGGAGGGAAGGGGGGTGTGTTTGTGTTTTACTGAGTGTATGTGTGTCCTTCTATCTAGCCCAGTTCCTAAACAGATTACAGAGGTCCTTGGGTGGGGGGGTTGTTTTAGTCAAAAAGGGCTAGTTTGGCCAAATTTGTAGTAGCTAAAAACAGGCTTTAAAGCAGACAGAAAAAGCCTTTTTTGTAGATCACCATGAGCAAACCCAGATATTAGCACTCCATCAACAAGGGCATCCTCGCAGCCTGCCCTACACCACAACCACTGCAGCGTGGAGCAGGGCGTAGCCCATAGTTCAACTAGGCAAAAGCAAGTCTAAAACACACTGAAACACGGTGGTCTTTCTAGGAATGACACTCAACTCAATCTTTGAAGGAGGAATGTATCTTTTGTGGGAGCATTAATTGACCAATCCTGTTATAACAGGAAAGTTGTCTAAGAAATTTCAACCTGCTATGACTGGAAAAGGGATCTCACTGCCATACTGTAGGTTCACCAGCACAATTAGTGGTACACGCACAGATATCCTGCGATCCAAGGGAAACAGTCATTAGCAACAGTACAAATACTTCCTTAAGTGTAAGCATGGTAAGGTCACATATTTAACCCCTCAATGATGGAGACACTTGAATAACATATCACTAGTAATCAGCCTCAATACTGAGAAAATGGAAGAATGGGACACTAAGTGCCCCCTGGAAAGTATTGTTAAATCCCTGAGCCTTTATACAAATGTCAGTATTAGTCTCTCTCAGGACACGTGGACACTTCAATGGCTAGAGAACTGCCATGCATTGTTAATCAAAGAATAATTAAGACCACAGAACATCCATATTTACAGGACTTGCTGCTGAACAATGAGCTTTTATGTCAGCTGTCACAAGTTGTTTGTCTCCTGACACGTGGCCACTTAAAACTAACTATGAGAGGTGGCTGGAATTGGCATCCGTTGTACACAGAAGACTTGGATTCACTTTGGCAGGAGGTGTCTAAATATACAGCATAGAAATACAAATTAAATCAGGCTTAAGATGGGGAGAAGGACACATAATAACCCCTGGGAATATTGTTGAGAGATGAGGCTTTTATGTAAACTGTCATTACTTGTTAGCTTAAGGACATGCGGCCACCTACAACTTCTTTGAAAGGAAGCTGACACTGAACATGTTAAGTAAAAGTCCAAGTGAAGTACAACATCAGTTTCAGGATATTACTAAAGAAGATGGGAAAATAAATGACTTAGAGAGATAAAATGTTGATTTCTCATCTTTCTAGTTGTATTATGCAATAGTTGTTCTTTCCTTTGCGACTAAAACACCCAAACACACAGCTCTTACCTAAGCTGCGACTGCAGTTTGCCGGCCTTGGTGATAAAGTCCTCCCAAATAGGGTAGCTGCTCTGTGGATTAAATAAACAAGACACACACATAAATGACACAACCATCAGAACAGATTTCACTATTTCCATAGTTACATAACATTTCAGCTAACATGAGGCCAGACTGATGCTTCACATCACCTGCGGGGCAAATCAGAACTAACAAAGACTTAGGTTTTCTCATACTTGTTATCCTGTCATGTCAATCAAGAAAGAAAATTTTCCATCTTGTGGCCATTTGATATGAGGAAACCATGAAATTAAAGCTGGAGGATGAAAGTTTGTTAAGCATTTGAAAAGCACAACATTTGGTCTAAGCACAGAATAACTTGTCATAACAAATAACTCTTAAGTTTGCAGAGCAATTCTATTTCAATGTTGCTCTTATTTTTTAAACATTTTTTTTATTCTATGTTATCTGTTAATAAGAGAGTCAACCTTACTGTCCTTTTAGGTTGCAAAATGGGTCACAAGCCTCTTCTGGAAAGATCCCCTCACAACAAGAGCTCTAATACTATCGTATAATGAGCCTAGTTCCCGATGGGACTCTAAATTTACCGTATTCAGGTCCTGGGCTGAAAATAGTTGACAAGTCTTTTATCGAAACTAATACAGCTAGAGCAAGTGGCCTAAGGCATTGAAAAGAGGAGGCTAAAATGGCTGTAAGACAGCACAAGATACAGTGATAAACTTAGCATGAGCTCATGTTGGTCACGGATGTGCTACTACTGTCAGGGACTTGAGGAATGTCATGTTATGTTGTCAAACATTACACCCAACAACCAGCTCAGCTCTCGGTACCCTTTTCTTTCTCTCTTTCTTACGTAACTTTTTGATCCTTTCAATCTCTGCCCTCTCTTCATCAGATCAAAACAGGAAATACTTTACTGATCCCCAAGGAAAAATTTGCTACATAACAGTTGCACCAAAAACAACAAAAACACTAAAACATGGTATGTAGACTATGTACATTATACTGTAATACGTACCAATGTATAACTATATACCTCATACAAATATCTCTCTAATCCCTCTGTCTGTTTGCTCGTCCACCTTTTCTGAAGATGCCACCAAGCTCTGCCTGCTTTAGTGCAGATAACTAAGCACCAAAGCAAATGGCCTTTCTCCTCCCACCTTTTTGTTGACAGCTTAAGCTAAAAATCAGAGTAAGCTGCCACTTTATTTTTTGTGCATACAAACCCATCTGTAGCTGCAAAAGCAAAGCGTCACTGCGAATTTGAATGTCTTATGTAAAGACAAAACAAATAGACTAAGGATTTACATGGCCTCACATGTGTGTACTGGTTGCATAGTTACCTGACAGTTCAGAGAAAGGGGAAACTATGATCTACCTACCAGCGTCAAGTGGGATGCTGAGAAGTGCTGAAAGTCTGGGCAGTATTCATAACAAACTTTCTGACTCAAGATGACCCAAAGGCTGGCCATTTGACCCACACATTTCAAAGCCTCCAGGACCCTGCGGGTAATTTTCTGCCCTGACAGCTACATTCCCGGCATTCCTTCAGGCAAGTACAACAGCTGGGAAATCTGCTAATTGTCTCACTGGCCAATGTGTGAAAAATATCATCAAAATAACATGCCCTAGTTAAGAGACTGATGATTGCCCTATTTTGCTTTTATCCAATTTTAGCCGCTGCTCCACTTCAAACTGGAGCAAGTGACTGTAAAATTCCTCATTAATCTTTCAATGTATTTGTTTTTCAGATTGATTAGAATGGAAAAGAATGCGGCATAGTGCAGTCGAATATAACATCAAAATCAAACTAATGGAGGTGCATGTAACATGTTAAAATAAGACCAGAAACAGCAAAAAAATATGTCTAGGCTATTAAGTTACTACACCTTTCAGTTTACCTCCTAATACACTTCTAAATGTAAGTTATGTTAGGGCGGTTTGTGTGGATTTTAGTTGAGTTCAGAAGCCAGCTAATGTCAGCTAACGTTACTGTTAAACCACCATTGGTTACCCTAAGGTAACGTTGACGTAAAATTGTTTATCTGTTGACGTAAACCCAAATTTATAATAACTACGGTAACGTCAACGTTTACTAACGTTCAAACTAATAACGTTCCTCGTAGTGTGAATTGGTTTTAGGAGTGAATTGTGGTCCCTCGTTAAATGGACAACACATAATTTGTGTTTTTAAAAAAAACTTCATTTTGCTTACTTTCATGTCTCCGATAACAGTTTGGAAGAGTCCTCCGAGCGCGCTGCATTCCTTCTCGATAACAGCCTCCATTTTCAGGACCAACTCCAGCGGTCAGTCCCGACTCGGTGAGTCGCTTTCAGTTCGCCACCTCGGCTCTCTAGGAAAAACCGAAAACTCCCTCCAAAAAACAGCCACGAAAACCAGCAAACCGGTGAGTAAAAATGTAAACTGTTCAGAAACAGAGTACTAACTTTTTTAAATCTCCGCCAAACGTGTTAAAAAAACACAGCTGGGCTCTTCTCTGGTGCAACGTTTACTTCAAATCAGAAGCTGTTGAGACGAAAGAGAAATTTAAATCCCCATCTCCCCTCCACGCCGCCCCGCTCAGACCCATGGCTGGACCGTAAGATACAACCTTTTGAGTTTGCTCGCTGAAACTACAAATAATCCACGATATTCGGTCGGTTACGTTATTCCGTGGCTTGACAGGTAACGTTGACTTTGATAGAGACACCTGGGTTCGTAGTTACTGCCCTCTCAACTGTGAGTGGGGAAAAAACGAGATGAGAAAAGAGAAACAAGCGTCAAGCCCGCCTCAGTGTAAAAAACAAAAAACAAAAAACCCCAAAGGTTTTCCGGTTATTCATTCTCCTTCAAAATAAAATATCTGATTATAAGAAGTTTCAAAGTCGTCTAGGGTTAGCCTGCTACTTGGATTTAATATTTAATCAAAACATTATAAGGACATCAGGATACACAAATAAGGTGTGCACATCAATTAAATACAGCATAGACTAAATAAAACATGTAAACAAGGTTTTGTTAAAATTATTTTTTCTCTCAAAGAACATATTATTTTATTGTGAAGGGAAATTCATTGTACTTCCGGTACCATTCTGTTGCGTTTGACTCCATGATGATGGGAGATGCAGAGGTATGCAGAGAGGTGAGTGGTGGGTAGTAGGGGAGGTAGAGTGCGTGCGCGATTAACTTTACTTTTCTTTTTGTCAACATTTTACTGTAAATGACTTGTGAGTAATACTGCATCTGTAATGTAAGTAGACTATGGAACATATTACTTCCTTTCCGATGTTTTGCCTGACTTTATAAGTGTTATGGATGAACGATACACGCATAATACTGTAAAATGCCTCAAACTTTTTTGTAAATGCCAACGTTTCGCTGTTTATGTGCAAACACTGTGGAGGTGTTAGCAGTTGTAGATGACGGGAGACATCTAGTGGATATAATAGGCTATAAATGACAACATAAAACACTGCACGTAGTTTGGGTATAACACGTTTTATGAACGTATAATAATTAATGAATCATATTCACTGTTTCTGTAAAAATATAGTGCATGAGATCACTCGTACGTTTTAATGTTTCACTGTTATTAGCACGGAAGTTTCTGTGCTATTGTAATTCTATAATTCATCGAACACTAACTTTCTCAGTGCAATATAAAAACATTGTGTTGCAATGATGCCGTTGCATATTTGCATTTTGTATAAATTCTAACACATTTAACACTTCAGTCTTTATTTCCACGAGAACATTTTGCTGTGTAAAGCCTAAAGACCTGTTAAATAGTTT
Source organism: Naso thynnoides (assembly GCA_029783665.1). Classification (NCBI taxonomy): domain Eukaryota; kingdom Metazoa; phylum Chordata; class Actinopteri; order Acanthuriformes; family Acanthuridae; genus Naso; species Naso thynnoides. Next base: position 23,793,640 of record JAQLOL010000025.1, read on the forward strand.
ATCAGATCTTTAGTCTTAAATAGATGTAGAGTGAGTAAAGGAAGGTGGTTAAGTTAGTCACTTTTTCATCTCCATACTTAAATAATGCCCATGCCAAGTACCTGAGTGATTGTATGGCAATAAGCAGAACAATAATTCTATGCTGGTTAACTCAGTTAGCTGTACTTAAGTGCAAGCTGGAAACAGCTGAATAGATTAAAAACCGCTGCTATGCAAGCAATGTCATTAGCCCCTGTTAGAGAAAATCTTTTGGAAAATTATAAAGGAGGAAGACGGTCCCTGTTGTCCAGCTTGTTCCCAACAGTCGCACTGAAAAACTCTTAGCTGGGAGTCGGAGCTAGAGTAACCAGTGAGGTTTCAGCAGCAAGACACAAAGGGTTAATACATTTCACACTTTAACAGTTAATCAAAGAGGCGTTGCTTGTTTGAATTGTGCAATCGGACTCATTTTTGACAGTAATGTTACTGCCAGTATCTCTGTACACTTTCTGTTGCTTTTATTAAGCGAATGCTGGCATGTTTAGGACTTAACTTCTCCTGCTTTTGGTGACTCATTGATAGCATCAAAGAGGACACTGTGGCAGACCACAATGCACTCTGTAATTATCTAATGATGCAGACAGAAAAACAGAATTTAATTCTTTATTATCTGCTATCTATTTATCTTTATTTATAGCCTAATCCCACTAATAAATCATGGAGCAAGTGACAGATTTCTTAATTTGTGCAATTTCAGAATGCATCAGTGGCATTACAATACAGGTCTTGTGAAAATTATTTACTGATAATAAGAAAAAAGCTACAATATTGTGATAAACTCTTTTTTTGATTCACCAAAAACATTTGGTAAAAAAATGTTCATAACAAAAAATGAAAACTAAAAAACTGACATTCACTGACACTTTAAACAGCAGTCACATGAATATGTAATAACAGTAGTGTTTAATCTCTCGTCAGTTCACAGCTCCTAAGTCCCAATTTTACTGGAGGACAGTAAAAATCATTATGTTGCCTGAAAGTCTTTAAAACAAACTGCTCCATCCCACATAGTAATATTCTGTTATGCAAGAGCTATTGACAAAACATGTTTTCGCGGCATCGGAAATGGGAAATATGCCCTTTGCTGTGGATGTGACTCAGGAAATGTGGCAATATTTGTATGATTAACATAGTGAGTGAAAAAAGCAAACCGTTAACTGTCACAAGCAAATATGTCAGAACTGTCACAAGCATCAGCATCTTTCAAACTGACCCGCTTAGCCTCAAAATGTTGTGTCAATTACAAGTTCCTCACAATTTTGAAAACTTTCCACTTTTTTCTTTTTTTTTCCCAGAGGGCTTATTAAAGGCATTGCATGTAACATTTTACCACCAGCTAGGTCACAGCAACGTCCGTACAGTTCTTCAAAACTCTCATAACTTTTTTCGACTATGGTTGAAAATCGTGGCCAAATCATTTGATCAGATCTCAATTAATTGGCAACAAGACAGAGTGCTACATTTATTATTTTAGATCTCATATGTTTGAGCTGTCAGGGTTTTCTGTTCATTCAGACCGCCTATGTTAAAACCCAACATGGGGACATTTGCTTGTCTTTCAGTCAGTAGGCTATTCATTATGCTGTCATACACTTTTACATTTCCATAACACCATTTAAACAAGACATCAGCCCTGCTCATAAAGCACAGCACTACTTTGACTTCTGTACAGGAATCTGCGCCACCTGTTGGAGCCCTTCATCATACTGCAGCTGTAGCAGTGTGTCAATACAAAAATGCCGAAAATGTCCCATTCAAGCAACAGCTGGCTTATCTCAAAATACAGGAAATTTAAACTAGGTGATTTTTTTTTATAAATACATTTAGAATTTTTGCCTTAAAATTGCATAAAATTGTTATTCATTTTAAGTATAAACTCACTTTTCTTTCAAACCATTTAAAAAATTTTAACACAATATACAGAGAACACAAAAACTCCAGAAAACCTTAAATTATTAGTCCCGAGGATTTCTTTTGGATATTGATACTGCCAGTAGAGCAGTGTACACTTCTGTGCCTGCTCTCACTAAACCTCTATGATTTGACATTTTGTAACTGTAGCGCCCCTTAGTGGTAGCAACAAAGAAGACAGTGTGACAGACAACAACACCCTCCAATAATATAGGCAAAAGGTCCCTTTTTCCTTTAAAGTCTTTTTTTCTGTTCTAAAATTCATTTAAAATTAAAAAAAAAAGCAGGCGTGAAAAACTTCATTGAAAACAATTTTAAATTAGTATAACATTTAATAGCCTAATTCAAACAAAATAAACAGTAAACACAACTAATAAATCACTTAACAAATATGGAAGTTTCTGATTTGGGAAATTTTACGATAAAGCTTCTCAATAACAATGAGGCCCACAGGCTAAAACTAAAGATAAATAATCCATCAATTAAAATCACTATTTGAAAATGTTAGCTTTTAAAAGCCTTTTTTATTGATAGTCAGATTACATGATTAGTTTGTAGTAGAACACATCAAAATGACAGATTTACTTGACTTCGGTCAAATTATTTTTAAAGCTACATATATAATTAAGTCACTGGAGTTAGTCGCATCAGACAGCACTCAGAAAATTCTAACAATAACACACTGAATGTTGACGGACACTACACTACAGCTACAATGTTGTAATAAACTGTTATGCTTGATATATACTGCAAAAATTTGACAAAAAGTGCTCACACAAAGAAAATTTGACAAAATTTAACCAGGCCACGTCAAAGTGTCCCAATGGTTGTGTTAAATCTAGAGCAAGTTTACAGCTTCTTAGCACCAAGGTAATTGGACAACAGTGAAAACTGATCACATTGGATATTAGTTTTTTTTTCAAGCAAATTGCTTCATCACTTCAGCGCTCTGCTGAGCTGCATACGTAGGCATCCTTTTGTGGTATTAAAAATGGGAAATATGCCCTCCAATGAGGATGTCACTAAGGAAATGGGGTAATATTTGTATGAATAACAAAGTGCGGGAAGACAACGCCACAACCATCACAAACTTGCAAAATGACTCCGTAAAACCTCACACTATTGTATTTCATAAGTAGTATGGGAGTCAGATTCACATGTTACTAACTGGACAAAAACTTAAACTGATATTCTTAAGCTTGTTCTCAATCATCGTTCAGCATCCCAGACTGAACCCGCCTAAAACTTCCTTTCAGAATCTCAGAGGAGGAAGTCTTGTAAAAATATTACTGTCCCAAGAATTTTGACAGATGTTTTGACTGAGGAAAAATTTTTTCATCTAAATTTTCCTTTGCTTAAAAAAATTACAGTGATCTGAACTGCATAGCAGTGTTCTGCCAACACATGCTGAAATGATGGAGCAGTTATAAAACTAGTTTGCGCAGGTTTTCCTGGTTACATCCTCCACCTCTTGAAGCCCATCACCATACTGCAGCCGTAGCATAGTGTCACAATAAATGCAAATATCTGTGACAAAAAGACAAAAAGAAGAATTGGTTAGTTAACATCAAGAGCCATATTTACTAACATCCATCTATTTTCAAACTGTAAGTTCCCCCCAACAATTACTTAATTATTAATAATTTTTAGTTTCTATTTCTGGAAATAGGTCTAAATTTTGAGACAAAAGTCTAAATTTCGTGAATAAAGTCGAAATGTCAGTTAAGCGCCAGGCAGAAGAAAAAATAAATCATAGGAGGAAGTACCTTGTTTTTTTTTCTTCTTTCATATTTAGTTTAAAGTCGAAATTTCGTGACTAAAGTTGAAATATCATTTCGTGAATAAAGCCGTAATTTTGAGAATAAAGTCAAATGTTAAGAATCAATCGCATTAGCACGTGGCTGTCTCTACAAAATGCCTTGTGTAGGCTAGATGTAGCAGTTAAATTGTACTTCAGAATTGGTTTTAGTAACAAGGAAATCCCCTCTCTTTAAATAAAAACCGTGTTTTAATAAGTATTAGGACTTTGAAAAGATTGTGCCCAAAATTGCGGCTGTTCAGAAGGAGAAACCCTACAAACTTGGAAGAGATGGCCACATTCCTGCAAACTGAAATAGCTGGAAATGGACAGATGCAAGAGTATCGATGGTTACACACCTGTGTGCAATAAAGATATGCAGCTGCATATCGATATTTTAATATTGACATGAAAGAAAAAGAGAAAGAGACAACTTCCTTATCTGATTCATTTTTTCTTCTGTCTGGTGCTTAATAGAGACATTTGAACTGAAATTTTGACTTTTTTCTCGAAATGGAAATTTAAAAAATAAAATCTTCCTGTTTTTTTTCCCCCCGTGCCAGGCCCTAATACTCTGTCGTAGTTATTTGCACCATTGTCACAAACTCAACACATCATGTTCAACCTCCTCAATACTTGAAGGAAAACTCTCACGGATCTAATTTCAGGGGAACTTGAGTGTGTGAGAGTGATTGACAGGCAGAGTCTGCTTACACAGCAGACTACCAATTACAATCATTGTGATCAGTTTATCAAAGCCACCTCCACCCCTCCAGTCACCAACCACAACTTGGAAAAACGAGAGAGGAACAAGAGAAAACCGCAAAAAAAAGAAATTTGGTTCCAAAAAGAAAGGAAATTTCTGTTGTTTGGAATTATTTCAGCTACAAGAAGGATGATTTTGGCCAAAAACATGTACTTTGTTGACAGTGCCTTGCAGTTGTTGCCACCACAAGAGGCAACACTACTAATTTGTTTGACCATTTCAGTCGGCACCACAAATCTCTGTGTGACGAGTGCAAAGCCAGATCAGAACACTGGCTGAAGCAGGACTATTTTGGATGCCTTTGCTAGTGTTACACCATGTGAGAAAGGTTCCAGCAGCATTAATATCATGACATGTTAGATCATTAACTTAAGTCTTGATTGATGAAATATTATATTATACAATGGTGTCATGGTGAGTCACCAGTGTACTGAACTTTGTATTTTCTCCTTGAAAATCAAGTCAGAAGAGCAGTAACAGCACCTATCTGCACAGCTTTAAAGCTCAAAAGGATGTTTTGAACTAACAAAAGCCCTCAGAGAAGGGTTACACGGTTAATCGTAACTTAATCAAAAACCCAATATTCACTGTTGAAATTTTTAGATCGCAGGGACTGCAATATTTGTTATAGAAGAAATTTGTGTGCCAGAATCCATTTTAATTGAAATATTGTGCTGCAGAGTCATCCTGACCTACATATCATATTCTACAGACTTAAAAAAACATCTTTGATTGGTACAGATCCCTGCAAAAATCACACCATAATCTTTTTAATATGTTTTTCAATGAAAATGAGAACAATTATGCAAAAATGATGATTCCCTCTATTATCGACATAATATTGCACTTTCAGTTTGCAAAATACAACTAGAGAAAAATCGCTATGGAAAAAAAGTCTGTTTTTGCAGCCCTAATGACAATTGGCTAAAAATTTTTTAAATCAAAAATAACATCGTATGTTATATTAAAAAAAACATGACAATCTGGTACAGTACAATAGGTTATACACCCACTGTCGAAGAGGCAGCTGGCACCTTCTGTTTTGTGAACTGGTGGCAGCACACCACAGGCATATGCAATGTTATGTTTATTCATGGAAACATGAACACTCTGTCTGCATTGTCACAAGGAGCAAGCAAAAAGTTTTAATCGAAACAAGACCAGAGCTGAACTTTAATCAGCAGGGAGGTCTCTTTGTACAAATGTGATTTCTCTAACAGGACTCATTGGTGAGGGCTGATGTCAGGTTTAGTTTTACTTATATGATTTAAATAAAGTTAATAGTTAAATACTCAGGAACTCCCACAGTCTAATAGTGGGCGGCATTCATTGTGTGTGTGCATTAAATTAAAATTATACAGGTACTGTGCACATTATTACAGATTAATTTGAAAAACATCCACATCACTCACCGTGGCTGCCACATTAACACTGTATTGCCTGTCAGTCAGGACTGTGAATATATTTCCCCGAGGGTATGTTATACATATGAGCGTGCCATTGCTGCTAGGGGTTTGATTGATGATGGCTCCTCCATTGGCTGCTGTGGTTGCTGCCTCCAACAGGCAGGCACCAAAGTAAAAAAGGAAAGCAATGAAATGGTAAAACACGTCCTGGAAAAAAGAAGAGGGAATGAATTAGAAGGTACTACAAAAAAGTTAAACAGTTTCAGGTTTCAAGCCTAAACAATCACAGACTCAGGGTGCAAATTTGTTTTCGTTCTAAACTTCCTGAACAACTATGTTTCCACTACACAAACCAAAATGCAGGGCTTAAGAACAAAGAATGTGGGTTTTATCCTACTGGATAATTATCAGACAATAACTGCATTGCTCACTGCAGCCACCTGTACTTTGGCATTCACATAACAAATCAGGCTACGTGTCAAAGAATCAACCTTTAATACTGATTATAGAGCACAACATCATAGATACAAGAATGGCTGTGATAAAAAAAATGGCTATAATTTAAAAGGATATAATTTTAGTTAAACTAAATTGCCAACTATTTTGTTTAACTTGATTGGATAACATTTTATTCTTCTGGTTAAATCTTGTGAATCCCCACAAAACATGGCAAATTAAAACACAAGCAGGAATAAAAAGTAAAAGAAAAATAAAGACACAGTGAGGGATTAAAAATTCGGAGGGAGAGTGAGTGTGTGGGTGTGTCAGGGAGTGAAGAGGTCTAATGACAGTTTGTGGTGCCGACTCTGTGAGCCTGGAGCGACTACAGTCAGGCCTTTGTGGCATATTGGTGTGAGCTCATCATTCATGTCACTCATTGTTCGGCCGAAAACAAACAACCCCACACGCCTGGCTACTCCTGGGAGCGGGGCCTGGAGCCTGAGGCAGGGCTGGCTCTGTCTGAGAGCCCAGACAAACACCGCGACAATGACATAACAATAACAAGGCACAGGGTCTTACTCTCTTTCTTATCCTTACTTAACCCATATTTTCTCATACTTATTGCACCAAATGAATTGCTCTCTAAGCTAAAAGACTGTCTTGTTATAGTGATTTCATCTTATTTATATTTTAAGTGTTATACCCCATAAACTACATGTATGGGCCCGTGGTCATTACTGAAAATGTAAAAAGCAGGATAATTGGACTTCCTGTTAATGTTTATCAGAGTTTTAGACAAGGAGACAGCCTAAAATGTAAAGCCTATTGCGCTGCACTAATATGTTACATTTTCAGCCACACCTTCTTTCTACATACAACAAGACGGTGATGCGCAATCAGCCCAGTCTGATTCCCAGCTCCTCAAATACTGATGCTTTGTCATGCCCCTTAGCAATGCAGACAGACACAGATGGAACTCTTTAGTGTTTGTATGAGACACACTGGCCTTCTCAACAAACTAACCCTAATCAAGTTGTTTTGAAGTGTAAAACCAAACTGTGTCAGTTATCACAAAGATAAATGTATGGATCCTTCCCCAAACTTTTTTTTTTCCAAGTTCTTGTATTGCCAAAACCTAACCAAACAAGGACGTTTCACAACATAAATCATTCGTTTAGAACGGCTTTGCACTTCAGACACAGATGCTACAGGACAGGGTTGCATCTGTAAAAAAACAACAACAACAAGAGTTGTGACAAAAGTGGTGATAGAGAACAAGCTAGAAGGAGAATGTGTAGGCTCCAGCTCAGTTATATACTGAGCAATGGCCACAACAAAAGCGATTACACATATGGGCTTAAACTAATGTTGATTGAGCTGAGGAGTATTTGCTAAATCAGTTGATTAACCAGTTGGACAATGAATCATCAAATAACGCATAATACTACAATAAAAGTCGAAGGTGACATCATGACATGTCTGTCTGGACTGACCAACCATCCAAAATCCAAAGAAAATCTGTTTTCTGCAGTGTAAGACAAAGGAAAGCAGTGAATTCTCTATGTGAGAAACTGGAATGTTAGACATTTTTGCTTGAAAAATTACTTTAACTATTAACTTGATCAAGATTGTTGTTGATTAATTTTCTTTTGATTAGGTAATCAATTAGATCTGCCCATTGCTGCAGGACTGTTTTACTTATTGCTGTATTATTTTTCCACATTAAGTCCTGACCTAACAAAGTCCAACAAACTAATAAAAGTGAAGCTATTCTCATGGATCTTGTCTTCAGTTCTGAACAGCCATCAATTATAAAAACAGTTTATAACCTCATATTTTCATGCAGCTTCTAAAAAACATCACTCGCCTCTAACAATTCAAGTTACTTTTCTACCTCATTTAAACCCCTTCAGTCAAGACAGGTTGTTGTAGCTAGGAAGCAATTTCAGCTACCTTTAAGACAACAATTTGTGTATATTTAAGCAGATCATGGACTGTTACGAAATGTTGAAATCGTGTTAAGATGAGGAAGTGTAACTGCTTATCCTAACATAAAACTTGATGTAGATGATCCCACAAGAGAGATAAAAAATAAATGATCTGCCTCACTCTGCCGTTGGAGCATTATGATATAGGCTGTTTAGTTAGTTAAATCTAGTAACCACCTGTTTTAAACCACTACTAATGTAATAAAGGTTGTCTTTGATGGGAAAATGCAAAAACTTTGAGCTTGTCCATAAGATTTAGTGTCATATACAGTGACAAAACTTTGTCTTATCATGGAGGATTTTTTTAAATGCTAGGCTACAAAAGATTTACTTTTACAACAATACAATGACACACACACACAAACACACAAACATTGTATTGATCTGTAATGTAAAGATCTATTCTTTCTAAGATTTTAGGAATGATACTGTCAGTAATCTAATAAACAGAAGTTCACCTTTTTTTGTTTTTTGCTCTGTCCACACTTGGATATGTACCGTGAAGTGGTGGTTTAATCCACAAGAGAGTTTTCTTTTTGTTCCTCATTGTGGAAGTTACATAATAGTCACAATGAAAATATGACTTGATATGCAGTCTATCAGCAACTGACTAAAAATGCATTCACCTCTCTTATATTAAAAGGAATAATGTCCAAAACGGTCAAACATCTGAAGACAGTCATAACCAGTAATGCGTTATAATGTGTTTGGTTCAAATACGCCAGCTGACTTCCAGCTTCCTTAGAGCAGTCGCCATTTGATATGTTAACAGTTACTAGAACAAGCTGACCTGAAATACTGCCACTGCCATAAGACTGTCTGTCAGTTTTGCCACTGAACCTGTTCTCTCGCTCTCATGCACCAAGCAACAGTTGCTGCCCTGACAAAATTACCAAACACTGACAGCCATATTTAAAGTACCCTGTGACATTTTAGACCTCTTGTAGTGCTTTGAGCTCTTTTTCTGCAAACAGGTCCCCATTTTTGTGACACACAGTTGAGTCCTACCAATGGTATCAAACTTCTCAACTGATCTGCAAGTGGTGTAACGCTCCAAGATATGAAGAAATGTCCCACAACAAAGAGAAGAAGAAGACTGCAAGCCATAGTAGTAAACACTGACACTGGCACAGCTTTGCAGATGTTTTGCTGAAGAAATCCACCTATCAGACTGTGTGCTTCGGTGGGAAAAGCTGATTGTATACCAACAAAAAGAAAAAATCGACTGTATTGTTGCTTTTGCAAAGTCTTAACTTTTTCCTTAAAGGTGCTATATGTAACCTTTTAGCACCAACTACAGTACAAGAGGTCAAATCAGTGCAGTGCACTGCCTGTACAGGGTCGATGTCTGTTTTAAACTGTGTTTTGGAGATACAAGAGTGTAAGTCAGTCAACATTAACGAATGGTGTCTGACCAACATGAACCTGTTTCCACACTGGGAGTTGAACCTGGTCCACCTGGGTGAAGAAGTCCTGACTGTTAGACTACATGGGACGCATACATCGCAAACACTGCACTTTACATTTTGATCCTTTAATTCTGGCTGGGTCATATGACTTGTAGCCGATTTAACCACAACCTTTAGTAACACTCATGTCCCATGTTTTAAAGTCATGAACATTTTGAGTATTTCTACTGTAATTGATGTTAAAATGTTATGTATAGAACCTTCACATTTTTTACATACACTGTAGCGTTTTTTCCAAATCAAGGAGGGAGCACAAAATGTATAAAGAACTCATATGGTGACGGAGGTGGGGGATGTTGTGGGTGGATGGGTAATTGGGTGGTTGAAGTGGGAGGGCCTTAAGGCAATACAGAACCGATAGGTTAATATTTTAATTGCTTGTTATTTGGTTACATCAGAATTAAGTAACTAACTATTGTTGACACTTATTTCATGTTACTTTGATGTGCTTATGGTTCTCTTAGCTCATGATATTTGTTTATTTGTTTTTCTTATTATTTTTGTCAGTGATGTACAGTGTTTTCCCTCTCGCTGATAAAAGGAAATGATGAATAAAAAAACAGGTCATACAGATTTGAAAAAATGAACTCATATGGTAAATCTTAAATGCATTTTTATTTACAATTTATTAATTAATCTTTAAATGGTCATTTAAGATATGAATATCTCTAACTCTAAATCCTTAATATTCTTGTTGCAAGTCATGTCTTTATGAGACAGACAGCACCTTAATAAGCAGACACCCAGACAGCTGTGTATATGCAGCTGGCTCAGCTGTAAGGATGAATAAACGGATGGAAAGCCCGCCAGACAGAAAAGCTGACTGAGTAACTGAAAACACTGATTAGCTCATTTATCTAAAGCTTACCAAGAAATTCCAGTCAGTGCTGATCCGGTCAGCCAGGCCAGTGATGAGGAGTGTGAGGTAGGTGGAGGAGAGGAAGAAGGTGGTGAAAGAGACAAACATCACCCAGCCCTGCAGAAGAGGCACGGGGATATTGGAGGAGGCCACCAGGATCCATACGAGACCACCAAATAACTGGGGATAAGAAAGAACACTCATATTGGAGACAGATGTAGTCAATTTGATTCTGTGTCAGTGGCAAATTTTATAGTCAGGCAGTTTTTGACACACTACAAATACATCACCTATAATAATTTTAGGTACATCTTCTGGTATGGTTACCTTAGTTCTTTATAGGCTGCTTTTCAGATACCTCCTGATCAACTTCCAGTGCTCTCAGTGTCAATGCTCTTCATCTTAAAATCCCATTAGTGGAAATCACTGGAATATGGCTTACACAATCTGCTTTTCAAATAAATGTTCTATTGAAGCAACCTGTTCTTTTATTTACAAGGCTTCCATGTGTATTCCACCTGTTACAAAGTGAAACTATCGCTTATTACTATTATGTTTTAAATTTGGACAAAGGGGTAAATTGAAGAAGCACACAGAAAGGAGGATGATATGGAACTTCTGTGGAACCATTCATAAGGTTTTCCATGTGGAAAAGGCTTAAGTATCAAATCATGATGATCACAGCTACAACTAACTGTTTGCATCTGAAGGCCTTTCTATACAAGCCTACAACTGCAAACAGGCTTCAAGACAAGTAGTAGTCAAATAATCATATAATTAGAGGTAGCATGTTAAGACACTGGGACAGAATAAAGCTACACAACACTAACAAAAGTTTTGCTATTACACAAATATTTTATTGGCCTACTCCGATCTGTAAGAAACAGGTGTTTTGACCTGGCGACACTGCTTGAGGCGACATTTGTCCTTTCTATGGCTGTCAAACCGAAGCAAAGAACTAAGCCTCGGGCAATCAAGAAACGACTAGTGTGTTAGCAACCTATAAACACAGAGAAGTCCGCACACACATCAGAGGAAAGTCCACGTTAAAGCCTACAGTTTAAAGTCTGACCACACAAACCAGGCCATCTATTATTTACAGAGAAATACTGCAGGATCTGCAGTGTCTTTACAGAGGTCATTGATATATTGAAGAGAATCATATAGGAACATTATTAATAACCTTTTTTCAAAGAGACACTTACTATTTCTAAACAGACAAGGACTCCAGAGTAAGTTCTCAACACTTCCAGTCCCAAAGGTAGAGAGATAGTCGGCGCTGGGAACGAGGTGGCAGCGGGATTGACGTTAACGTTAGCGGCTGGTTCCGACATCTCTGTGTCTCCCTCTCTCTTCTCTCTGTCTCCCCCTCTCCTCTGGCTCTCACCCTCTGTATCCCACTAAAAGAGACTCCGCGAAACAAAGGACGAGAGCAGCGGGAGAAATTCCTCCGGAATCATGTGTCCCCCAAACAGGTCGGACAGGTGCAGGGGCCACTCCCTGGAAACCTGTGCTGCATTCAAGGACCTTACGGAAGCTCCTACATTCAGACAGGCCTTTCCAGTACAAAACACATATTTGGACGTCTGAAAGTCTGACAGTCAGGTGGCTTTTTTATTCTGAAAGTAAGATGATTAATATCTGAAGTAAGCTGGTTCACATCAAATTGAAACAACACATTGAAAACACAGATTTTTGTTCAAGAGCAAACATCTGCAACATTGGCATGATCAAGACAGTAAAATGTGTTGACTCAAAAGGCTAAATAAATTTATTTATTAAGCAGAGAGGGAGGCTAAATACCCACTTGATTGAGAGCAACATTAATTTTCTAAATGGCAGTTAAAATAACCTATGTAGAACGATCAATATAAAGGTTACTGATTCTTGTAACATTCCAATAAATGTGACTTTAGCAAAACAAATCTGCTTTCTGTATCAGATGTTGGTCAGGTAGTATATCAAGTATGTCATAAAAGGCATAAAAGGGTGTGTTTATGGTTATGAATACCATAGACTGATCACTGTCTCATTCCTGTGGTTATCAAACAACTTGTTTACTCTCCCCACCCTAAATTTCAATTCTTGATCGACTAACTGCGAATATTCACATTGTAAAGTAAGGCCCATGAGCTGATCATATGCTCCTGGTAGTTCCAACACAAACTGAATGCACCAGTCTTGGAGCTCTGTGTGTGTTTCTGTGTGTGTTTCTGTGTGTGTTTCTCTGAGCCACCAGCAGACACCAAGGCTTATGTGAGAGAGAAAATCCAATAGTTGGGGTCATGACTAGACCCCTGATGATTTTTCAACATTGTTAGAGAGGACATGCAAGCTAAGAAACAATGGTGTGTGTACTGATTAACCTTCGCGGTGCTGGGGACAAGAAGTTTGAAAAGTAAATATTTGTTTAAGGATTAGTGTAACAGCAGAGGAGAGCAGAGAAGTGATTTTCTAACGGACACAGCAACATTTGTCGTTTTCCCACTAAAACATGGAAGTGAAACATTAAATGTTGGACAGTTATATTTTGGAAAACAGCTTAAATTGTGAAGTTAAATTAATGTGAAATTGTTGTTCCATCTGTTTGTAAGACAGTTCCTTTAGTGAGCCATACTCTCAGTTAATGTTTAGCTAGGACTTGGTTTATGTGGACCAATGTTGACATAACCTCAGAAAGGGCACTGGGCTTAGTTTAGTTTAGTGTGGCTGGCAGTTAAAATCGATATGACCGCCCGTACACCGCGGTGGAAGCTGACTATTTACTCAAGTAGTGTACTTGAGGCAAAAATGGAATATAATAATGTAAGCATTTAAAGGGATAGTTCTGTTTTGCATGTGGGGTTGTATGATCGAGGTACTCATGCCCAGTCAGTGTCTTACCTGCTATAACTTGCAGTGTGCCCTCTGTCTGGAGAAACACAATGCGCCAGCAAGAAACAATATTGCTGCAAATGGTACCAACAGCAACGTCTTTTAGCCACCAACAAGACCCCCCACATATGTCCCTTTATGTGCGCAGTGTGTAGTTGAGAAAATGTATGCTAATGCTTCTCCAGTCAGAGGGCAAGGTGACCATTATCTACAGCAGGTAGCCTCAGACACCAACTAGGCATAGTGCCTCATACTACCCTACATTAAAAAAAATATCCTGTTAATATTGACAGATGGAGCGATGTAAGTGCATGATGTGAGTCATCCATATGCGATAAAGGGCCGCCATCTTGGACAGCTAGACCACTTGGTTTAATCACGTTGTTATTAAATGCTACTGTTACATGTTAGGCTAGTTGTTAAATTTCTACTATTCCCAACTTTATATTTTTGTCAGGATTTCAAGTTCAGTTAGCAGAAAACACATGATTTGTTTTTAACTGGACATTACAGTACTTACTATCAATGAGTAATTTATTGTCAGTTCACTAACTCAAGTAGGTGTTAGCAGCTAACGTTATGCTAGCATCTTTGCATGGCACTAGCTAGCCACAAGTTGAAATTATAACACAAGCCACAGGCTACCAGATGCTTTTCCAATTTCTTATGTATGTCTTATCTCATGTTTTAAATGGACCTTTTAAATGGGCATTTAGCACTTTGCAATGCACACTATGAAGCATGCCCTCTTTTTAAAATTGTCCTGATGTCATACATATTGGTTGTTTCTGTGTGTTTATGCTACTGCACACGCCTTTTGATTGCCCTATGGGGACGAATAAAGTGATTTGAAGTGAAATGAACTCAACTCAACTCAACTGAATTGAGCTGAAATGAACTCAACTGAATTTAGATTTACCTATACAAAGTCTATGAAGAGCTTATAAATATGATGTTTTGTTCTACAATAACCTTTCCAACAAAATATACAAGTACAGTTGTAACAATTAGTTGATTAATCAAGCACTCAATTAATAGGAACTATTCTTAAAAGCTTCTTAAAATTACAAGATTTGCTGCTTTTCCCTTTAGTTATTTTCATTTTTTTTTTAGCAGTTTAGAGGTAACAAAACAGGGACTCTGGGTAATTGTTATGGCATTTTTCACTATTTTCATAATTTTTATAAACTGAACAAAAGATTGACGCAGAGAGGGAAGCAATAAGTTGAATAAACAATTATAAAAATAATCATGGTTTGCAATCTTGCTAAAACTGTTAAAAATCAAATTTAAAAAAAGTAAATATGCACGAGTGTTAAAATTTTACAAGAGCCATTTTCTGCATTAAGTACCTTCGCTTTTAGTACTTAGAGTACATTTACCTGATTTACATTTTAAAATGCAAGACTTATACTTTTAACAGAGCATTAGACATTGTGATATCAGTACTTTGACATCAGTAACTCTGTAGCCTATAACAAGTTATAAGACAGTTGTTCATAAGACCAACACTGGTGGATCAGAAATCTTCTTCGTGGCTGATCGTTTATTAAGCATCAAAGAAACAAGTGAGATAAAATACACTGTGAGAGCACATATTTGACACTGTTCTGTGTAGAAAAAACAAACAAACATCTACTCTGATTGATCTCTAGTGACCTCAGTGTCATCTATAAAATAGTAGGAAGCTGAAGATAATTTCCCTCTGTTCATTACTATTAATTTTTAAACTTTAAAAAAGGAAAAAATACAATTAGTCAGTATATTATTCTTCTGTCCATGTTTTTATTGTTTATTTTTCTATTACATGGAAAAACATTCACAAGATACAACAACAAAAAAGACAATAATTATTGATTAAAACAGAAACACAATACTACCAAGCAATTTTGTGAAAATTAAAGGAAATTTGAATGTTTTTTAATTACCATATGTCCCCTTTATGTGCTGTTTCTTACTTCATAAAATAAATGAGAAAAATTCGATCTTAGATATATTTTCCATGAAATTACAACAGAGACTGGACAAAAAGGAAGACTTATTTCTGACTGTCTATTACCATGTCAATTTCAAGGAGGGGAACCTGAATAACATCATCAATGACCTCAAGAAAAAACTCCTTACTCCTCGCAAGCCCATGAAAATCTTCTAGTACAAGGTGCATCATTCCATCTGCTTGCTGCGATCTCCACACAATCCTCTTCTCCATCTGAATTATTGGGCTCCCCTCTTTTCCAGTATCCTGTACCTACCAGGTCAGTTCCATCCACCCACTTCCACTCGTTTTCCTTCTCCCCGCGATACAGACCGATCCATACCACATAACTTTTCTTGATGAAATCCAGCTCAGCTTTTGATTCTATAACCACCAGGTCCGCCCCTCTCGACTGACAGTCCCTTCTGCTGTCTTGCCAGGTTTTAGTCGCGTCTTCATAAGAGACATAGTAGCACTTGTTGTTGAACTTTGTCCATCCACGTTGGCAAACTTTATCTAGAGAAAGTATAGGTGTATTTTAGTTATTCTAATCCTGAAACCATGGCAAAGATTTGGGGACCAGCAGAGAACAAGTTTCGGCATTTAAGGTTCCCGGACTAACTTCCATCATTAAGTGATGTTATTTACAAGAACTCAAAATGAGTACCTGGCTTGACTGATTTTCTTGCTTGCTTTAAAAACCCCAAATCATACATCAGACCAAGGAGACAGTGTTGGCAAAGAATCAGTTCTCAATTGCTGTAGGCCGACATGACCCTCCCCGTCCCAATGAGTTATTATAGTGAGTATTTTTAATTTTACATGCTGCCGCTAAATGTACAGGGAGCAGAAACACTAACTGACCTCCCCTTCCTCAGTACTCTACAGTCAAGCTTTCTGTTCTCAGTACATTACATACATAATTTGTGATAATAAGGATAAACTTATCACTTTAAGTCCCTAATTTTTTTCAAAACTCTGTATTTTAATTTAGATAGCAATAGACAAAACCAGATATGGTGTTTCTACCCTGCACTCTTTGATTTTGTCAGTAGAAATTAAAAATATTATTTATGTATAATAATATAATTAATGATATATATAAATGAATGATAACTGCTGTAATTTCTATTTTCATTTTCCAAGTGATCGATCCTTTGTTTGATGTAAAGACTCTTAGCTTTAGTGTGATGCTCTGAGTCTTCTTAGTTAAATTATTCACACAGCTGTGCAGAAAATTGTAGATTGTTAATATTTAACAGCAATAAAGGTTGAACAGTCATTGTTAGTGATAAAAAACTGAGGATACAAAGAGTAGTAGCTATTTTGGACACATGATTTTTGTGCTGTCTGTTTAAAAGCTTTATAGGAATATTCAGTACTTCTGGTTAACATTACAGAACATAGCAACAAAGTAAACAACACATTTATTTAGATTTAGACTCATCAGTGACCAAGCCTTGCACTTATGATGCTGATGATTGGCGAAAAATTCTGCTGCATTATTTGTAATGCTCTAATTATTCTGACCTTTGGTTTTAATAAAGTGGGACATACATTTTATGGTCCACTCAAGTCTTTTGGTGTTTGTTAATGTACCTTTAATTCCTTTCTGCAGCAGTGAATCAAAATTAAAGAAGGTTTTACTTTTGCTTATGTATTCTGCATTTCTTACCTGTGTTGTTGAGATTAAATCTGTTGACCTTATCTTGTAATTTATCTCGGCTTGCAGCCACAGTTTCTAATTGCCTCTGAAGGTCTTCCATTGCTTTTGTCAGGTTTGTGATACCATACATCAGTTGGTCTCGCTCGTCTTTGAGATTCTCATCGCCTTTAGTGAGCTCGTAAACCATGTTCTCGTACTTTTTGTTCCATTGACTGATTGTACTGGTATCTGCAACAAAACAGACAATAAAAAACAGGAGAATTACCAGTTATTGGGAGTTTAGTGCCTGATAAGGCTCTGAATGCAGATTTTAGAAGTTCTCTTTGACTTCATGACCAACTGTAATTTCCACACTCTTGCAATCGATAAACTGTGAGGTTTTCCATGTGCTCTTGTGATCGTTGTTGAGTCACTGTTGAACTTACTGTTTGCCACCAAGATTGCAGTCAGCAGTAGAAGCCCCACACACACTGCAGCAGCTGCAATCCAACACACTGAAGCACAAATGATCAAACCATAAGGCAATGAAAAACAAAAACAACAAAAAAAAATTACAAAATGTTGCCATATGGCCCTCAGTCCCTTATCTCTTATCTTATCTCTAGCTGCACCATGCACATGATAGACTTCTTACAATTAATAAATATTTAAGTTCTATTACATATTATTTTGTAAATTGGCAGGAATGTAGTTTGGTGTGTATTCCTACCTGTACTTTGCGAACGGCATCCATTCCTTGATCTGCTGTCATTTGCCATCAGATTCCAACCATCTCCTTCAACACTCCCCGATTTGCTGCTAAATATCAGTGACATGTGTCAGATTTGTGGTCTGCGTCTTCACCCTGCTGGTCTTCACTCTAGTTGGCACTCCTTGCTAAGTTGCATCAAACCGTTTTTATAAGGTTCAATGATATGCTGATGCTGCAAATACAGACTGTGTGGAGGAAGTGTTTGGTTTGGGAAGGACAACCCCTTTGTCTGGAGTCTTGTTGAAGGAAAAACATTGTTTGTGGTTGTAGAGGAAATATGAAGCATTTGATTTAATTTGTATTGACTGTGTTTCTCTGAACAAACAGTTGTTTCAAGTCCTTTGCAGTTCATTTTACATTTACCATTTATACGTTACAGGTGTATACTTGTAATTGAGCTGAGTGTGGTACGACCCAAGAGCAGGATACAAAGCAGGGTGGTGGAGAAACACTTGGTTTATTGTAAAATGAGTTTTTTATTAATGAAGACTACTGGTCTGATAAGGTAATCCAAAGTTCAGGAAGAGCAGTGGAGATGAGGAGGATTGGGAATGAGGCAGGCCATCCTAAAATACACGGAAAAACATGTAAGTGCAAAAGAACAAGTGCAAGGAAGCAGGTTTTCGCAATGTTAGAAGTGAGCCTGAAGTGTAGCTATTGCTGGTGTGAAACAACAATCTGGATGGTTTGCAAGCATGGGTATATATATAATGCAGGTGAACTCTTGACTGGCACATGGAAACACAGCCAGCAGCCAGGAGACTGCAGAGCCACACCCACACTGGGACTCACAAATATAAAACTTATAACATAAAAAGAGAGAGACAGACAGGGAAAGCCAGGAAAAAACAAGAGAGGACAAAAACATAAAAACATGAAACACTTAGAATTTGCAGTTGAGATAGCTGCAGCTGCAACACAGTGTAATATTCTATTCAACCTGTGATTTAGTTTTGTTTTAGTCTCTAACGTGCATTTGAATTGCAGATAAAGCTTGTCAGTGCACCACAGTTACAGTCAGCAAAATTCTCTGCTTTTACTTCCTGTGTAAATAACAGGATGTCAGCTTGCACATCTGAAGCGTGAGAATGTGCTGTTCAGGAATAGATCTTATGTAACTTTCCAAACCATTTAAAACAACCCAGACGTAAATGTCAGTGCTTTGCTACAGTTGTAACCTAGAGACAATACATTATGTAACATTTCGATACCAAAATGACTGAGAAATGACTTTATCTGTTGAACATTTTACATTGCATTATCCAAAATCTTTCCAACAGTATTCAAAGTACATCTCATTTTGTTGCCTGTTGCTAACTTCCGGCAAACATGACTAAACTTAATATGATCAAACTTTAATATGTCACCTCCCTGTGAACATTTCTGTTTGACTCAGACACATTTTTATCTGCAAGTTGCCAGCTGTTTTACAGTGACATAAACAAATCCCATGATCCCATGCTTCTTCATGGCATCATCAGTACATCTAATCTTTTTGTTTTGCTTTGTTTTGATTGGTAGAAATATCTGCAAAAATTATGTAATGTCCGGAGGCAGCCTTGTTTGCCTGCCATGTGACCATGCAGGTTACAAAGGGATAAATGGAAGGGCAAAGCAGCTAAAAAATGCATTGTTTCAAATACACTGCAAAAAACTTAAAGTAAATAGGTCAAACCTTTTTTATAGTGTTTACTCAAAGGTCCATATGCCAGCTCTTTCACAGCATCCTGAAACCTCTCTTAGTTCAAGGATGGTGTTTAACAAATGCTAATGGCAGAAGTTACAGTTTTCTCCCTCATACAATAACAAAAGCAAACCTGTAAGAAAAGCAGACACTTAAAAGTTCTAGCACAAGTAATGTTAACATAACAAACATAGCTTCACTTAAAACAACAAGATAGGAAACTGTGCTTTAGCTCCGTTAACAGCTGCGATTTGATCACAAATGCACAGCTCTAAGTATAGGTTTGAATGACTGAACACAGGACACATTGACATTCTATTGCTCAGAACACACTCGAAGGTGGTCTTGGACACATACGGCCACATTCTTTATCAGTGTGTATGCAAACGTGTGTGTGACCGCCTACTCAACTGACGTCCCTGGCATAAGTTCCCGTAAAACACACCGTCTCATTTCAATGTGGTTCAGTTGATGCAAATTCTGTGTTCAGGTTCTCTTAGGAACTGCTTGTTAGTATGTGGTTATGGATATTTTATGGCATGTTTAACAGCTTTATGGTAACTGGACTTAATAAACGTGGTATTTCCCAGCCCAACTTTAACATCACTGGACTTCACACCCCACCTGAATCACCCTTTGGACGACCTTAAGGCATGACATGGTCTCCCTAGAGCTCTGTCTAATATCTAGTCAAGGGTGGGAGGAATCTGTGTGGATAGCTCATGACGATGAACATGCCTCACAACAATAGAAGTTTGGTGAGGCCCTTGACAAGCTGTAAAGCTGCTGACCTGCTTGGAGGAGAGGCTATGAGCATGAGTGGACACTAAACATGCAGCAAGAGTGAACTTATAAAACTGCAAAATTTGTGAGTTGTAGCATTGGGAGAAACTTCACAAACTTTGTGAAATGCTGACAACAGCACAGCAGAGCTTTGAGCTAAATGCTTATGCTAGCAGGTAACTTGCTAACAGCAAAACATGTCATGTTTAGGAGTAAAGTTACAGTTTTTACCCCCTAATCATAAATGTTCATGTGCTATCATCTGCTAATTAGCACATAACATGTTTGAGGGTGATGTGAATTTGATCATTGTCATCAGTAAATCTACCATACACTGATTTTAAAAAGGCTTCCCAAGTGAAGTAGATGATAATACTCAGAAAAAAATTAGATTTAGTTAGATTAATTAAACATCTGTTTGCATCAATATGAATAGTTGATTAATTGTTTCAATATTTTTAAAGTAAATAAGTTAGAAATAATAATAACCAAGCTCAACCTGGTCAAGTTTAATTTTTTTTATAACAGTATCGTGGAAGTCATTGTTATGATTTATTTCATTGTTCAGTTCTTTAAGGAAAGACACCTTTCGTCAGATTATGCAGGCACATTTTATTTTTCCAAATCATTAAAAAAAAATTGCATTACATTGCATACAAGTCTTTCTGTGTCAGTGGTTCATGATGAAGTCCCCCTCCCTTGGCCTGCTCCTCCTCCTCCTCGTCTCCTGCTCTTTGGGAACTCACAGATGAAAAACATGGTGGCTTCACACTCCACGTGACTCCACGTTCCAGTGCTGAGCAGCTCCACACAGCTTGAGTTTGTGCTGGGAGACACTTCTGAATGAAGCACCTCCTCTGGGCTCCAAGCTGCAAAGCCCTGTAGAGGGCTGGAGTCTGCATAAACAAAGCTGCTTGTTCCATCCTAATTTCAAAACAAAACAAAAGACATGTGAGTGAAAAACATAGAGCTATTCACAACAAGCTCTCATGAAAAATAAATCCTCATTGTTTAAACAAATTTCAGGCCCTCATCTTGATTTTGAAAACATTGACAAAGAGGACTAAAAACTGAAACTCCACCTGTTCAAACACACCTGTGTGCATGTATGTGTATTATGTTCTGATGTGGAGCACTCACTGTATCCTTGCTTTGCGCCTGCACTCCTATATAAACTCTTGTCAGTCCTGCCTGACTGACATATTCTGTCATGAGGTGGTTGGTGTCGCTGGTTTTTGGCATGGCTAGGGTGCCTCCTCTCAGCTTGCAGTTCATTAATGCCTCTCCAAACCTCTTGGCCTCCTTCACCAGCAGGTAGTACCTCTCTTCTGTTTCCTTCAGCCCTAAGATGACTGCACGGGACAGGAGTGCAAGTTATTTACCCTCGATATTCTAAATAGCTTTCTTCACAAAGAAGCTATGTGTGCAAAGCAAAAATTAAAACAAGTCAGACTAAAAACAAATCCAACTTTTCCACATCCAAACATTGTTAGGGATTCAGCGCTAGCATCAAGTTCAGCCGTATGATTATTAAAGCACTGGCATGATGTAATGAATATGTAATTTTTTTTCAATCTCTATGACAGCTCCACAGATTCATCAGATTGCATAGCAGGAGTGAGCATAGGCAAGACAAAAAAGTTAGTAATTCTAACAAATAAACAAAAGACATAAGAACTGGTGTTTTTCCAACCATATTTAATTTAAACAGAAGACCCAAAAAAGTAGAAAATGCTTTAAAAACACAGATACTCATTCAGATATATGTATACTTTTTCCATATACAATGAACACCTGAAGAGGGGTGGGGGTGTTATAAAGATTAGGGAAAGTAACACTTCCAAAAAAAGGAGACAAAATTTACATTAAAAACGAAACAAAACAAAAAACTGTCTTTCCTATTCAATTGCCTGCAAGTCCATTATTCAGTTCTGTACTCACCGTTCTTCACAAACTTGACAGCTTTCCTCAGCTTGCCGACGTTGACATCCAGCTGTCCGACCACCTTCCTGTACCTGCCACAGTCACATGTTGTGCCTGGTGGATTAAACAGGGACCAGCAGATGACCTGAGTGTGTACAAGATGTGCTAACACAGGAGAGCCTTCCTGCACACAAGACTGCGACAAAACAGCACCACAGTATAGTGAAAGGCCCAACAGTAAAGCACCCCTGTGCTTTCCTTGCTCTTTAAGAACTTTTCCACATTATTTGCAGACAAGTTCTAGCACTTCTGTCAGGCAAAGACCTCCTCCACCCTCGCCTTGGGTTGTTTTAATTATGTTTATAGAATTAAAGGATTATTTGCAAGGCTATCAAAGCTTTTTTTTGTATGATTTACACCCTTAATATTGTCACTGTTGATGCCATGTCAGGCCTGTGTTAATAAAATGGGCAACAAAGCACACACTTAAAGCTAAAGTCGACAAGTGACCTCATGTAGCCTGCTAGACTGGCTCAGTGTGTGTCCCAGACCCGGGCAACACACTCCCTGTTGGTTGCTAATTTGCTAATACATCTCAGGATCAGCACATTGTACAATTGTACCTATTTATACCATCTATGTTGCACTGTTTTTAGCATTTTCATATTTTACATTTTATTCTATTGTATCTTACATTTCATTTCATTGTTATGTTACTTTAATTTTATCTTGCTCTTTTTTTCTTAGTACAATTTCTACCATTGTGCTGCTGCTTTTTGTTGCTGCTGTGTTGGTTTGAATTTTTCCCACGGGGGATCAATAAAGGCGTATCTTATCTTATCTTATCTTACAGCCGTTATTTGATTTCAGTGATATTTGTGCTGGAGTATACGGCTCAATAAAAACTGTCCTAATATTTAATAATGCTCTGTTGTATCAAACCCAAAACCAGAATAAATATTGACACTGACCGCAAACAACAGCTATGCTGACACTTTGGGGTTTTTTGCATTGAAACATTTTGTTTCAGTTTTCTTTTTTATGCATTTTATTCTGGAAATATTATATTCTGGCAGTATTTCTGCTGTCAGGAGCCTCTTTACTTATTTTATATAAAGTAGCCACAAGCAAATATTTATTCCTATATTGCAATAAGATGAATGTAGCATGCTCAACTTTGCCAGCTAACAACTACTGACAAGGCTTACTGTTGAAACACACATTTTTTGTCTGTCCTGCTTATCTGCAAATGTCTATTGCAGTATCATCATCATCATGTTGGACTGAGAGGAGCATGATAAGAAAAGACGGGTCCTGATGTTTAACTTACTCACCTGGTTTTCCCTTCACACCAGAGGGCCCTTCCAGACCTTTGTCACCTTTGTCACCTATAGAGAAACAGATATCACATGTCAGCCAAATCTTAAAATTAAGTTGTCAGTGATTTACAGCACTTCACTTTTTCTGGCTTTTTCTTCTTAAAAATGATAATATGATGTAGTTACAAAATATTACCACTAGATGACAGTATCATGCATAACATATTTTAAATGTGGCTGTACACAGGTGAGGATTTACTCAGAACAAATAATTATTTGTAACCCAGATGTTAGTGTTCCAAAGCAACAACAACAACAAGAACCAAAAAAACAAAAATAAAAACAATGTATTAAAAGAGAAAAAATACAGGGATGTGGATGAATTATACATTTTGTGTATACATGTTATCCAAGACATATTCACTTACACTTTTCTAAGGAAACAAACTGACAGTTGCACATTTTGGGGAAGTGGGCTGCAGAGCAAACATTAACAATACGTTGGTTTTGAATGAGGAAGAACCATAACAGTATCACATATTATGTACATATTGTGCAGCCTGACAAGCCCGATTTGTTTTTTTGTGATTTGCATGGAATAAACAGTTAAAGTTTGAGCCCCAAAGGTGTAAAGTCTAAAGAAAAAGCAAAATTTTAATATATATGGCTTCAGAGCTGACTTATTTTCCTGTTGCCACAACAGAAATTGTATGGTTTTCCATATGGAATTATGAACTACATCAAGTACATAGTTTTTGGTTTCCAGCTAAATGTAGTCTCTGAACATACTCTAATAATTAGCAGACGTAGAGCGTGCATAGAACTGTGGCACATACAAAGATCAGTGCTTCGTGTATCACAATAATCTTGACTGAGCACCAGTTTTGCTAATTTAGACATGAAAACTAACACTTCTTGTTGTTTAATAGAGTGTTCTCTAAAGAATAAATAAATTTTTGTTTTGAATTCTATTGAAAGCCAAAATTTCCTTGAAAATGTGTTTTTGGTCAGGTGTTTTATGAGCTCCAGGCACTCAGGATCAAGGAAAATCCAAACCTGTGACCTCACTCCTCAGCCTGGGATGGCTGATGCACAGCCACTTTCCTGCACATGTATTAAAATAATGAATACTGAGAAAAGTGCATGCCGAGAAATGCAGGAGAACATGACTGCTCATAAAAATGAAAACAAACATCTGAATTGTTTCAGCCACCTTGGATGAATTTGGATGACTACATATTGTAGGATTATGTTTTCTTCTATCTTTTAATGTGATAACATAAAACACAAAAGAAAAGAGAAAAATACCTTAGAAAAACTGCAGTTGGCTAAAAGCAGTTCCTCTTTGTGTATTCAACTTGGGACTACTTAATGTTGCTAGTTTGTGCAGAATTGTCCACTTTACTTCTTTTGACACTTTGAGTCTGTGGTGCTGCTGTTGAAGCCAAGTAGGCTTTCAGGAAACTGTGTTTCTTCCATTTACTGTATGAAGTTAGTATGGTCCTGTGGAACGCCACAGCTACATTTTACTCTTTTTGTCACCTGTTGTTGGTCACTGAAAAGGTTCCATGGCTCTGAATCAAGGACACATTTGTAGACTTGTTGGAGTTTTTAAAAGGACACTGATGACTGGAGGCTTTTTCTTTGGTGCATCCACTTGTTTGAGTAGAGTGTCGACTATTCATATACAAAGCAAAGCTAAGAGAAGAAATGGTAAGGCCTATGTTTACCCTGTAGAGGCTATAGGTTTAACTTGTTGAGAGGGGGATATAATAGGGGAGGTGAGATGATTAGAAATGGAGATATAAGCGTGTGGGTCTATAGCTATACGAACATGAAGTTTAGATTAAAATGAATTTCCGTCATTTATACCTTTGTCTCCAATGGGCCCCATCTTTCCTGTGTGGCCCATCTCCCCTGCAAGGCCGTTCTCTCCTGGCACGCCTGTGGAAGAAAAGAAAGACAGAGGGAGTTCGAGAGGAGAAAGAATATATAGACAGGAGTGGATGCATTTGCTGTAAAATCTCATATCCTCAGTCTGAAATTCTACATTTTTTAAATCCAACACTGTGTGCATAAAACACAGGAAAGGTAGTGTACACTAGCAGAGCATTTTCCAGAAAGTAAACATGATAAACATTGCTGTTTTTGAAGATTGTTTATTTTTGTAAATTCTATCATTCAGATTCAACATGGCCTTAATCATTTTTCCGCCCGTTTCAAGCTTAATCAATGTAATTGCAGGCTGCCATCCCAGTCCTGAAGTCCTGAGGTTTTCTTTTCTTCCAGCAATCACTGCATAGTTTAGTTCCTAAATCAACGCTGCTGTTGTTGTAATTAGTGTGCCGGTAAGTGAATTTGAGGAGATAATACTGATTTACATCTGGCTGACCTGAAGTTTGAAGACGGAGTGAAGACAGTCCATGAGTGTGTGTGTGTGTGTTGTTGCTGGTGAAGGATTTTCAAGGTAGAATGTGATAAACTACACTAAATGCATGCCTTTAGTATTTATTTGTATACATTTTCATTATTATTTTCTGTTTCATTTATTCTGTAGAGAGTGCGTAATCAACAATGTTCTTGTGCACGGAGCATGATCAGAGTTGAGTTCTTTCATTTTTAAAATACCAGTGTTACGACATGTCATTGTCTTTTGTCAACATCGGTGACATAGGTTACATAAACCCCACAGATTTTTCCCAAAATAGCTTTATCTATGAGATATCGTGATTGTTTCCCTTTTCCCATATTCAGTAAACAAGCTGAAAATGTGATGTTGGTTAAAAGAACGTCGGCGTTAAAATCCTTCTTCACGCTAATATTTGAGCTAGGAAGGCAGCGCTTATAAGGAACTATTTTTCCAGGCATAATGACTTTTGTCTCAACGGCTCCTGGCTCCCCCTCTCTCTCTCGTTAAGTGATTTTTGACAAAATAAACACAGAAGTTCTCTTCAGAAGGGTAAATTTTCTATTCCTAGCAACTTTTCACGTGTCATATAAAGTTTCTATATCCTGTTTCAACATGAATGGCAGTGAATGGGGTTTAAAAATGCAGTCTGACATCCACTACAGTAAACACATGGTCAAATTGCAACAACAATTGTTGACAATAGGTGCAATCTTACTCATTATGATTTTCGATCTGCTATCATCATAACGATCATAACAGATTATTTGTCACTCCATAGTCAGGCTGCTTTAAGTTGCTGTTATAAGAGGATGTAAAGATTTGGATTTTACAGTGCTAGAGGACAGGAAATATCAGAATGAAAGAGATAGATTATGTGCATGCCTTTGTGTGTGTGTGTGTGTGTGTGTGCGCGTGTGCGCGCCTGTGCGTGTGAAAACTGCAGAGCAGACTGAAGCTTTCTGCCAGCACTTGAACGAGTATTTCCTCAGGAAACTGTTCAACTGGAAATTGATGGTGTTTGAAATACTAAGTGACGCATAAGAGAGGCCTATTGCTATTAGACGGATTGGCCACACACACATACACACACACACACAGCCAGCTATTCTTTGCTATTTCCCATTCCCCACTTTTCTCCTGTTGATTTTCGACTTGATGATTTGTGAGAAGTGTTGATGAAAGGTGTGAGGTCTTATGGATTGTGTGAGGTCTGCTAAACTCTGTAAAGCTCTGGCCTATGGGAAATGTCACTTTTTCACTATAATAATGGAATTTTTGTGTAATTTTTAGTATTAAAGATTGTGAAGTAGCATCACAAAGTAAATATTTTAATAATTCTGAGCTAAGTCCAGTTGTGAACAGTGATTATAGGTGTTTGTTTTTGCTATATGAAGAAATTTAATCTGTTATTCTCTTGTTATTCCATCAGTGTCTGTAAAAGGTGATTAATGTTGTTTTCACAGTGCGCAAGCTCACCAGTTAAACCGTCTATCTAAACTTCCAGATAACAATCCTTCCTATCACTGAAGTCACCCTTTAATGGCCAACCCCTCCAACTGGTGTAACGTCTGGATTCTCCAGCTGCTGGTGGATGTCGGAGGTGGGGGCCACATTTTTTAATCCCACATTCAAACACCCTTAAGCTGTTTCTAAAACATCCATACTAGCTTCAACAGACTGACTGTTTTTATGGCTTAAAGTGACAAAAATGAGGGGATTAACATGCTAATCAGACCTTGGATCAGATCGATCATTAGACACCATTTGCTCAAACAGAATAACCTAATATGAATGCTGGTGTTTCTGCTTTTTTAGAGCTAAGTGAGCAAAGGAAAGAGAGCTAGGTCACATGGAATAACGGCACTTGGTCAGATTTTCCATTCGTTGCACATATAGTTCATGCCAACAGGTTCTTCATGAAAATTAAAAACATTACCAACCACTTAATCGAATGTCTATAAAACTGAAATTCTCACCTAAACTTTACCAGCAGCAAGTAAAGAACAATTAACACATGTGCGAGTAGAAACCAAGCACTACTGTTTGTTGACGTCCATAAACTTGTAGCAACAAATTGTTTT
>JAQLOL010000025.1:23821882-23842143 GCA_029783665.1 Naso thynnoides
CAACAAATTGTTTTTGTTGCCCTCCAGAGGATTCACAGTCATGTATTCCCTTTTAACATTCCAAAATTAAGCAACTGTTTCCTGTAAAACAGCCTAAATTAAAACAGGGAATACATGCGTCATCTATTGAGCTGTTGACTTACTTACAGAGTCATCATACAGTAGAAACTTGCGCTCGTTCCTACACTGAGCATACACACAGAAAAACCATAATGATTGGGTTTGCTATAGTGTAAAAAAATATCCACAGAGTTGAAGAGTTGAGAAAAGGTTCACGTACATGTACTCACTTTCTTCTTTACAATTCTGGAAAAGACTCAATCATTCCTGGCATTTGTCTCACACACAGCCTGATGAGAGAAGTGTGTGTTTGTTGTTGTAAAGTGTGTGCATTAATGTGTGTGTATGTGTGTGTGTGTGAGAGTATGTGCATGACGACCTCTCTGTGAAGTTATTGGATAAAACAAACCTCTGCGGAGAGCAAGAGGGCAGCCAGGAACCTTTAGCTTGTACACAGTGTGTGTCCGTGTACATATAATACGTACTGTATGTTTTCATGTCTTTATCTACCTCCTTGTGTCCATACCCTGCATGCCTTGTGTGCATAAAGCGTGTGTGTATGTGTGTGCTATTCTACCAGCAACACGTATGGCAAAGCAGCGCCACTGCTTTCCTCAGCAGCAATCAAACGTTGGCTTTCTCCATTAAAAAGACAGCAATGCAGGGCTGTCTGTCTGTCTGTCTGTCACAAAGCAAAGCAGGCCCCCACTTCTACAACACAGCAAAGGAAAACAAGCTGTCTGAAGCAGGACAAAAGCAAAAGCTGCTGCCAGGGCAAAGTCTCACTGGCTGTGCAGGAGCTCACAGTACAGAGGTAAGACATGGTTGGTCATCTGCGTAACAGCAGCAGTGTGAATGATACAGACAAGTTAAACCAGACTTTATGTGTCAGTTCAAACATAAATGGGACACAAAGTCCTCCCCTCTGTTTCTTTTGCTTTTTGTCTCCCACTTTCAGCTGTCTTTGCTGCAAGCCTGCCAATAAACAGAGATGCACAGGATTTTTTGTGTGTGCATGTATTCAAAATTAAACGCATGATCAACGGCAAAATGTTTAGACTGGGGGCACATTTGTTTTGTGTGGTATCAAGGATAAATTGCCATTTATCGTCGATGAGACTTTTGCACCATTGGGATGAAAGAGCAGCAGCCACTCCTTTGTCTTGCTCATGTTACGTACTGGAATGAGGCTGAATCATCCCCTTTTATTGGTAGATGTTTTCATAACAAAAATAGGGTTTGAATGTTGAATATGAGACTTAATGACTTGTTGGTTGACAACACAAAAAAAGCATGATGTGTTGCCTCATTGCGTGCATATTAGTCAACAAAACTTTGTGAAGTTCAGGAGGACCGCAGTCAATACCAAGCAATTAACAGTCACCTCCAGCTGGACTAAATCACTGTTTGTGGACCATATATTTGTAGTTCAGTGTTTCTGAAATTTCAGGTTTAGTCTGATTTTGCTGTGACCCACCAAGCTGTACAGATATAGTGTGGGTGCCATTAAACAGACCTGGAGTCATTGTGATTGTGCTAATATTTGTCCAGTTCATCATCTTCAACCACTGCCTGATAACAAACCAAATTTTAAAATTTTATTTAGACATTAAAGCTGGCCTTAAAGGGGAATGCCAGTGTGTAGCTCTGGAGTCGGTGATGTCGCGAGAGTTAGCTTCAGGATGAGGCTGAAGTTTAAAAGTGACAATAAGAAAAAGAGGTTTTGCAAAGTAAGAGACAAGAAGCCTGCCCCTTATCTCTGCTTTAGGCTAGCAGCTTTAAGCTATATTAGCTGCTCCTACACAACACATCTGATTCTGTCAACGTGGCAGCATAGTTGCATTATGGATAATATAGAAACCAGGCTTTGGAAAGAAAAAGAATATATGAAAAAAAAGATTATATTTTTAATACAACTGCATTAATTTGATCCATTTTAATTATCTTTTGTGTATGGCACTGTCATAAAACTGTCTCGTGTTGCTTTTCTCCTCATTCTATGTAACTTTGCAAGCAACCTCCTATTTTACTGTGTTAAACTGCATATTTAATTTATGAAAGGATGCTGGATACCTGGACGTCCTGGTGGTCCATCCTTACCCACTTTTCCCTGATCTCCCACCTCTCCGATCTCACCTGGGTCTCCTGGATTGAAAAAGAGAGACAGTAAAGACGAAATTTGATTTGCATAAGTAGAGCACATTTCCCACTTCGTGGCATGCATAGTCCTTTCAGAGAGGACCAGTCAGGGGCAGGCTGGTAAGATGCCTGGATAAATGTAGCAGTCTAAACAGCTGGCTTGGTCTCCGATGTGGCAGAGATTAAATCTGCAGATTCACACTTACTGCACACCCACACATGGATGGAAACCATCACAGGAGATGATACATTATCAAAACAGTTGGTCAAGAACAACAATAACACAGAACTGCGGTCAATGACTGTTTGTGTTGGGGTGCACGTCCTCTTGTAAAGTCTAGTTTAAATCAAATCGCACTTTTTGTGTTTTTTAAAATAAATCAATAGAATTTTCAAAAGCACCACAGTGTCTTTAATTATGAAGGGAAGACAACTTTATTCATCTTTTTAGCCACAAAAAAAAAATAAATAAATAAATAAAAATGCTAGTGGTAGTTTTATTTAAGGCAGTAATGAACTTAACCATCTTTTGGCTGTTCTTAAAAGTAGTTACAGCTTGTTCATATCTGAGATCTTTTAGCAGTTTGTTCCAGTACAAACTGCCAGAACAATACAAACTAAAAGCAGTCTCAATGTGTTTTCTTCTAACTAAAGGAACAGTTAGCAGACCTAATCCAGATGACCTCAAATGTCTGGGGGTTCATACTGCAGAAATCATAAATGTATTCTAGCCCAAAAGCATTTTAGTGATTTAAAGACAACCAGCGGCAGCAATTTGAAGTCAATTCTATGAATGACTGGGAAGCCAGTGCCAAGACCTGACAGTTGGCGCAAATTCAGCTTTCTCAGTGAGAATTTTAGCAGCTGCGTTCAGAATAAGGTGAAACTGAATCAGTGCCTTCTTAAAGAGACCTGAGAAGAGGTCATCACAGTAGTCTAACTCAGAGGTTCCCAAAGTTTTCCATGCCAAGCTCCCCAAAATAACAGTTCTTATAGATGGGCCCCCTTTTTACGAGATGTCTTTAAAAATCCATTGAAAATACTGCAACAAATGTTTAAAAAGACAGTGTACAGCAGTTAATCCTTACTTTATGTATTCTGCCTCATACTTCAATGTTTTATTTGGCCTGGGGGGAGAAAAAGGGAGAGTTTTTTTTGTGTGTGTGTTTTTTTTTGCATCTTAGTTTTTGTCAACCATGTTGCTGTGAGCTGCTCCGGTCCTTTCCTTCTGAACAACATGCCTGTTTTTGTTAGCTGACAGCTGATAAATGGCGTTTAGAAAGATGGACATATCAAATTAGCTTTCAATACATCTTTCTTATATATTGTATTTTATGGTAATAATAACTCACTAAGGCCCTTCTGGTGCCCTTTGCCAGTTCCCAAAAGGGTTGGCCCCCACTTGAAAAACAAAGCAATGGATCTAACCTGCTGAGGATGATAGCATGATTTTCTAAATCCTCACTGTATTTTTGACTCAGTCATATACTTCATGTGTGGCTTTAGTTTAAGATGTGAATCAAAAATAATGCCCATATTTCTGACTTAGTCTTTTTGGATTCAAGATGAGCATCCGCCCTTAGCATCGACACAGCTTAGCTTTCAGAGTGGAAAACATATTTTAGGTGGAGTACAAATATTTCTGGTGGGTCCACTGCTCAAAGAGCTCTTGGCAAGAAATCTTCCATCTCTTTTAGAGCTGTGATTTTGTCCCAGTTGTTGATGCCAGCACCACTTTATACCTTTTTCAGTGCTCAGCTTTGAAATGAAGGATTGTAACAAACCCCCTTTTTTAACCTGGAGGAGTACTTAGGGAAAATTCATTATTCAGTTCTGCAGCCTGTTTAGACATTTTAAAGTAACCTCAATCGCTGCAATTTCAACTATTTCTGCTTTCACAACAGTATTTTCAGTTCTGGACTACTGAGATGGAACCATGCACGGCTACATTACTAACAATCCTCACCTGCATGATTAAAAGGTCAAATCACAGAGAGATTCCACATGCCAAATACAGTTTATTCTTGGCGGTGACTGAATGATAGTAAGCAATAAGATCACTTAATCTGACATGAGTTTAAGCAAATATAAAAAGTGGCCAATCTTGTGACAAGTGTTTTTCTTATGTCTCAATAAAAAGTAAAATGATGGTTGACCTATTCAAAATGCCTAAGTCACAGTACCAGTAAGTGTAATAAAAGCTAGTGTTTGTCGAAAAGTTAAAACAAATAAGAACAGTCGTGTGGATTTTTTTTCAGGGCATGGAAATCAGAAAAACACGTCCGACACCCACTCAGATACATAGAAGTGAAAATACACACAGTCACAAAGAGAGGGAGTCTGGTCAGTCGTATCTGGGATGGATCTTGTACAAATAATCAGTTCACTTTAGTGGCAGCTGTCTAAATATATGCTGTCACAATGGGACTTTCTTCCAGAAAGCTGATAAAATGCACACTCACTTCCTATTGTGTGTACATGATGTTGCCTCTTCACTTTAGCCATGCTACCACTTGACTTTACAGCTCAGTAACTAAAACAATATTTGTCGATGACAGAAAAGCTAATATTCAATTTAATGCGCAAGAACAGTAAATATCAGAACAAAAGCTGCTA
Source organism: Naso thynnoides (assembly GCA_029783665.1). Taxonomy (NCBI): domain Eukaryota; kingdom Metazoa; phylum Chordata; class Actinopteri; order Acanthuriformes; family Acanthuridae; genus Naso; species Naso thynnoides. The sequence goes on from JAQLOL010000025.1 coordinate 23,826,698, forward strand.
ATGATTTTGTTTTTTATTTTCACTCGACAGACCTGCAGTCTCCGTTTCTGCATGTGGAGTCCTGGAGTAGAATCTCTCTTTTGTTTTACGCTGGAGCTAAAAGCCTTGTTTTTCAGTAGCTTGAATGGAGCTGAAAAAACGGTGCTCAGCTTTACTGTGTACTTTATTAGGTCTGTCTGTCTGAATCAGCGGGGGAACAAGCTACTAGATGTCATAAAATGGAAAACACACACGGGTAAGCATTCCCTCCAAAAGATAATGGGGTAGCAGACTGCTAGCTTATAAACTGCAGGACATTACATGCTTGCTACTTTTATCATCGGCTCTGTAAACTCTTGAGCGTAAAAGGGGTGCTTCCTCAGAGTTTTCCACTAAAGTTTTTTCATTTGACATGTATAAAGGTATTTACATTGTAGTGACATTCATTTACCATTCTTTACATTTACTCTGGGGTCATAAACTTTATTTGCTTAGCTCAGTTTGGACAAACAATAATGATAATTGTGAGCAGCCAAGACCCCGGATTTGTTTAAGTATATATGAGTATATACATACGTAACATTAATTACTCTCATCCATAAAAAGATGATTGTCTGTTTTCTTTAAATCTGTTTTACCAGACTTTTGCTCCATAGGAGAAATCTTTACAATAAGATATTTGACAAAACATTTAGCAAACGTTGATCAGATTTGAACAAAAATACACACACGCTCACTCTCTCACACGCATGCAACCGCCCACCCACCCACACAGATTCAGCACGTTCAGCACATGCGTTACCTTTCGCTCCAGGTAGGAGGGTATTGGTGCAAACTTCAGCAGAGTCAGAAATGTAGTTGAACGCGGCTGCAAACACACAGATGACCAACAGTTTCATCGCCTCCGAATCAACGCGGGCCCACTGACACTCAAGACCAGAAGATGAGTGCAGCACTAATGAGCAAACAGTCTGCAGAGACGATCAGACCAGCAGGCCCGAGATATGCTGTTGTTTATAGAACACATGGACCTTCTGCTCTCTCTCTTTCACACACACACACACACACACACACACACACACACACACACACACACACAAAATTGTTTATAGAGTCTTATCAGTTACTTGACATAATTTCAAACAACACTTGACAGTCCTGGATTCCTGTTTTCTTGCTGCTTGGAATTAAAAACTGTTGAATTACAGTTTGTACCATAATACAAAGTTACAATTTTAAAGTAAAATGATGTTTCGACTTTCAGGAATTATATTTCTGATCAAAGAGACTGTCTGAAACCACCATCTGTTCACCATGTACTGCATTCTATACAACCTTTGCCCTTTTATTTAAGTATATTTACATATATGCAGTACGTAACGCCTCAAATAATCCCACAGTATAGTGAAAAAATAGTGTCCACAGCATGCTGCTTTGCATTCGATAGCTGATTAAGTTACAGTTTTGGAACAGTACACCTGCCAGCAATGAAGCAAACTAATGATAAATCATAATTGCTCAAAATCTGTGGAAATGTTGGATGAATAACCTGAAAAATCCTGAAAATATTAAGTCGAAAAAGCAGAGTGCACAGTGTGAAATATTAAGCTCAACTGACTTGAAGCACCTGGGATGTTTCTTATCTAGGGAGTAGCATCTTTTGGACTGCAAATTGTTTTCTCTCCTCCTTTTTTAAAACTTTTCCTTCCAGTCTCTCCTCCTTCAGACCGCAAAGATTTTAGTTTTAGAGGTTTACTCTCACACATGCAAACATTGAGACAAACACAAAGATGGAAGAACAAACGCATGCACACGCATAGAAGGAAAAAAGTTTTCATGCACAAAAACAAAAGTGCACACCACACACACACACACACACACACACACACACAGATGCACACAGATTGTCATGTAATTGCATCCTCTGGTTTATCACAATGTGGTGAAAAAATATGGGGTTTAGAGGGTTTGGGGGCCTTGGAGGGATGGAGAGAAATCAAAGGAGGGTGGGTAGCAAGATGATTTTGAAAACAGAAACAAAGAGAGACAGAAGAGGGCAAGATAGTGAGCATAAATGAGGAAAATTACAGAAGATGACACAGAAAGAAAAGCAACAGAACAAGAAACAAAGAGGGATAGTGAGTCACAAATAGTGTGGTAAGAGCCACAAGTTTTGGAACAAAGAGGGATTTCCTTATTCACGGGTTATGCTTCCTGGGAAGTCTTAAGCACCCCATCAGTCAGTCAAGCCACAAGGGTTTTCAGTGTGCTGTTCTCTTTGAATCTAAGGGAGGGGCTGATGATATCGAAAGAATATTAACTGAAAAACAGCCAGATTCATCTGAATCAGACTTTGGTATTTATTCCCTGATGGGCTGAGTAGTTGTCACTTTGTAACTTTTATTGTGGTTGGCTTGTTATAATGTCATTTCCATCAGGATTTAATTATTATCATTTACAGACCCCAAACAGATGTCAGAGTGCCATTTACTTCTGTGAATTTACATATTTCCTGTAGAAATGATAAGCTTTAGAGCTTTAGAGGCGTTTGGAGCAGCCAATCGCACTGAATTTGCGTTACGCCCCTGCGAAATTTAAATTTGACAGCAGCTAGCAGTGTAAACACGGAAAACAATCATAAGGAGAGCCCTCTCTCTGCTGTGGAGGATTTCTCGCCACAACCATCACCAAATCCACCAGATTTTAGTGACTCAGACAGGGATGGAAGGGATGTTGGAGCTGCTCTCTACAGCCGGCAAGAGAGAGAGAGAGATAGATAGATAGATAGATAGATAGATAGAGAGAGAGAGAGAGAGAGAGAGAGAGAGAGAGAGAGAGACGGCTCATCCCCGCAACGTGTGGTCCTGTGCGACAGTTGATAACTGACAGCATTTATATGACAGAGGGAGGGGAGAGCGGGGGGTTGATGTTTGGGAAAGAATTTTAGTGGACGCCAAATGTATATATGCCCCCAATTACAGGATGAGTCATCAATATTTGTAAGACATTTTCCAGGAAATGCTTAACTGTAAAATAAAATTAATCAAACTGCAAAACTAGGTTTTGGTCATTGTTGGGCCTTATATCGTCATGAAGGTAAGGATAGGAGCAACACATACTTGATTAAAAAACCTAAAAATCAATTTTCATTTAATGGGGACATTGGTAAGGATGGTATTTGACAATTAAGTCTTGTCAGAAAGCTTTGGCTCTTTTTTTAAAAATGTACAAAAAATGGGAGATTTTTTGCGACTGGTGACCTCACTGAGACTGAAGACCGATGAAAAAATGACTGATGAAACTGTAAAGACTGACGGTAATGAGAAGGTGAGGAGGCACCAGAGGTGAAGAGAATCATTTTTAAAAAGACAGCAGCAAAATGATAGACCGACAATATGGGTGTGTTACTGTGCTATTTGACAGATGTTTAAGAACTGAGCTGATGTCTCAATTGAAAGCCTGAGTGAACGTGTGTGAGAGAGATGGATGGCTGATGGACAGAGATAACTACAGATAATTATGCAAAGAGTGGTCCCTCTGAGTGAACTTTCATTGCACCATCTTTATTCATCAACAAAAATCTTTCAAAAACACCCAGAATTGGCAGTGAAATCACAGCAAGTTTCTGTCAACTATTGCAGACACTGTGCTGTTCAAATGAAATAAAATAGTCTTGTTCCACTGTTAGGTAGGTCATAGTCATTAATCAGTTGTCATTGTCGGTTGTTATGTTTGTTTCTTTTGGGTTGTCTCTGAAAAACATTTTAGATCCACACACACACACACACACACACACACACACACACACACACACACACGCACACACAAATAAACGGGCTAAAAATAATTCCACACTCGATAACAGCGAGAGTCTGACACTGAGAGAATTTTCTGGCCTCTATGCTGTTTAAATTAACAATATTCCCGCCAAAGAATTAGTTGCTTTTCTGAGTTGTGTAATTTAGTGCTAGAGATTTTTTTAAGGCGCTGGTTTTTTGATGTTGCTGACAGTAAATGGCAAAATAGGCTGGCTTGTTTAATTACAGTTTAGATGAAACAACCAATGCCAAAATGATTCACTTGTGTCTCCAACATAATGAACAAAAAGAAAAAAAAACAACAAAACAGTTGCTGCTCCTTTGTGTCAAAACGAGGCGGCTGAGATGGCTCAGGCAACTGACCAGAATGCCTCCTGTGCGTCTTCCTTTGGAGGGTTTTCTGGCGCCACGAACACCCAGAACATGCTGAAGAGATTATTTAGCTCATCTGCTTTGGAAGTGCTTGTGTCGAAGCAGGAAAACATTGCTGGGAAGAGGAAAAGCCTGGACTACCTTGCTCGGCTTGCTTCCACTGTGAGCCGGCACTGGATGAGAAGATGGATGTTAAGCGGCTGCATAGTTTATATAAAGAGCTCACATGTACTGTAGTAGATAGTGTTATGTGTCATGTGTGTGCGTGTGTGTGTATGTGAGTGTGTGTCCATTAGTTATTTATTACTCTTTGAATGTGTGTGGACTTTCTCTGTTAGACTGTTTCCGCTGAGGTCTGGGACACACACACACACACACACACACACACACACACACACACACACACACAGGAACAACCCTACTTTCCTGAAGGCTAATTGTTTACATGTGGTTTAGATTGCATTCTCTAATTAAGAAGGTGATTCACGCGCCTGGATTGAGGGTTGACTCCGTAGTGGTAACCACACCACAAACACAGCTCTGTTTTTTCTCTGTTGCTTAAAAAACTCCACAGACTCCATGGACAACACTGGGAGTACCATCTGTGTTTTATAACAGCAGAAGTAGCATAAACTGCCCACATGTGTGTCAGTGACAAATCAGTCAACAACAACTTCAGCATATAAAATGTTAAGCTAACCTCGACTCTGAACCGCATTCATTTACTGTAGAATGTCATAATTGGCGCAGCAACTGCAGTGGAAGTGGCTGCGCTGCCTGTGTTTCCTGGTATTTACTAAGGATTCAGGCTTAGACGAAGCCGTTTCCAGGAGAAATCACGCAACAAACAGTGATGACAGTCAAAGTCACACACTGAGTGATGTTCCTCTTTGATTTTATGATCTCACCAGGAATCAATTAGGGTCATTTCTTAGTGTGCTTTTAAATCTTTTAGGTTTCCTGAAGACCTCCAGAGCAGTCAACAAAGAACACTGATGGTCTTTTTAATCCATCATGCTGACTCAAAAAAAAAAAAACAAAAAACCTTAAGCAAGAAGTTTAATTGTAAAATTTCATATTCAATATTTTCAAACACTGAAGCAGAAGTTGTTGACAGCAATATAAAGTTGCTGTTGAAGTGGAAACCTTGTGCCTGTCTTTGGGCTTTGGACACGTTTAATCATCCAAGTACATATGAGATACGATTAAACATTTCAAGTCTGTTCCTGTTGTATCCAAACAGAGCGCTGCACAGTATTGTGCTTGTAGTTGGTGCAAGCGATAGCTTTTGCTTGATTAGCTTTTGTTTGCCACTTGTCCATCTTAATTTGAATGAAGCGTCCTTGAGTATCCAAAAAAGCGCTACATGAGTCCAGTGCATTATTATTAATATAATTATCATCAGCAACACCTGAGTTGCACACATTTTTTTGACCACTGGTATATTCACATTTGCCATGTCCTGATTCCAAAGCAGAAGTAGCACATCGAGGGAGTCTACCAAGATTTCCATCAACAGGTTTGAGTTGACTCAAACAGCAAGTCGAGAATCATCACTGGAGATGATTGTTGTGCCTGCAGCTATGACCCAGAGACCAATCAGCAGTCGTCATAGTGAAGAGCCCATAGTATCCAAGACCGAAGAAGGCATGTTGGGTCAGAAGCACAACCAAGAGCATGCTAGTGGTTTTCTTTTACATTTTGAGGTTGAGCTATGTGAATTTGTACCCCAGGGTCAGACTGTTGATGCAGAGCACTACTGAGACTTTTTTAAAGATGTCTGACGGACCTGAACAATCGAAACTGCAGCACAATGCTGGCTGGGTTCTTCAAGATGATAATTCACCTGCTCACCATATTTCTTGCAACACCTTTAAAGCTCCCCACCCCTTCTTGTTGCATTTGATTCCATGCGAGTTCTCTCTTTTCTCTAAAATGAAGTTTGGTTGGTGGGTCATAGCCGTAAAACCACGTTAAACATCTATGGTGAGACTGCAAATGCAGAGACAACAGTGGTCACAAAAATGTTTGTAGCTCAGGTACTGACGATGATTATACCATGTCACGTTGAACACTTACTCATTAAAGTTACTGCTTGCATCTGCTGCATTCACATGACTATGTTTTATGTTCATGCACGACAGGAACACTCATGTTTTGATCACACCTTGTATAAAGACACGATACACAGTTTGACAATGCAATGTTCAAATATTGAGAAAAAAAAGACTTTTTTCTTGAAAAAAAAGGTTTGGACATACAAAGGTTCTGTCCAAGAGTAACATGATAGTACAAAAATCAAAGAAATGCCTTTTCTACAGGGTTTTTCTTAACTTAGAAAATTCTAATTTGCTAACTAACATGCTGAGGGCCTGCAGCACGTAAAAATATTTTACTATTTTCTTTAAAGTTAATCAGAATGGACCCAATGTGACTTGAAGGGAAATCCGGAAAGGAGACAAACATCAGATTTCTGAAGATTGTATATAAAACAACAGTTTTTTAAAATGAGAATGGAATCATTTGTGGCTGCAGATTATTGACTAATTTGATGTAAGAGGCATTTTTCCCCAAAACAATGCTGCTGTGACAGTTTTGGAGCAAATTTCGAGATCTCCTTACTTCTAAGCACGTGAACAAATAACGTTTCAGGCAGATAGAGTGAATGAACTCAAATGCATCGATTCAAATTACACACAAGGGTAAAAGTCCCCATATTTAGGCTTTTGGCTGGCCTGACACATCATACTCTTCTACTGTACTACCCAATATTGGAAAGACCCTCTCAGTGTGGTCAGAAAAACACATTCACTTTCCACTCTCTAAAACTCATCTCTTTGTCTTTTCCCATAAAGCCCTCCTCCCACGGGATGATTTCCCCCTTTTACTCATTGTAATTGCTTTACAAAAACAATACAAGAACCCATGAACCAGCACAAATGTTTTCTAAAACAAGCACACTCAGAGAATATGTGTTGTGGCAGACACTTCAAGTAAAGCTGGGTGTGAACCGCATCACACCAAATATTCACACAAAGTCAGAACTCTTCTTTATTGTCGGGAACTTTGCAGCAGTAACTCAGCCGTCAACTGCAAAATATGCAACAGCTATTGTCTAGTAGCCTCACTAAAACAGACCATAAATAGTCCTTACTGATGGTGGAAATTCCTCAATGAATATAGAAGTTTTTATTGGCTCCCTGTGGCTCCTGCTGTTATGGGCAAGTGCTCTGCAACCCCTAACTCTCCTCTGGTATTTAGTGATAAATATGAAAAGATCACATTCAGGGTCTCTCGCTAAATTTAAGGAAATGATGTGACAGATATACAAGTCAGCGCACTTAAGCTGCCAGAATGCTTCATCTGGACCACTAGTCAGATGTTCACCCTTCCAGTGCCACAGGAGAGGGAAGCTGTGTCTGAAAAATTCTGTGACCTTCTGAAACTGTCAATCTGATGTCCACACAGATTTCACATTCTGATGGACCAGCTATGACGAGGTGTTAATTTCAGTTAATTTCATTTAGTCTCAGAATATATCAGCTGAAAGATTCCCTTGGTTAAGGTTGATACATGTACAGACAATAAATAACTGACCTGAAGTCCACTTTCTCTTCACTTTCTGTGTGTTACTATTTTGGGTCCTGCTGCTGTATACTGGACTACATTCTGCCCTAGCCAGTTGTTAGTGGTTTAATGTACTACAAAGAAATAGAGCTTTTTAAAATTATTATTATTATTATCTTTTACCCCTATGGCAGAATGATAATGGGCGCAGTCAGACGTTTCTCCAGCTGTGGAGATGAGGCTGGCTATGCAAGTCAAGTAAACAGTTAGACTTTGCTTTAATTCTGTTTTCCATTGATAAAAAATGGTGCACAACCTTGGATAGTAATTGAGCTATAAATCTTGAAACTGGGTTAAAGACATGCAATCAGTGCAGCTGGTATTTGCCAATTTTGGCAAAACCTCTGACTAAATCGCTTTTCACTGATCTCATTCAAGTTACTTCGGCTTACAGCTGACCTGTAGATGGAGTACTCAATCCTGGACTCGTTTAAATAGGGGGCACCCATAGAAAATGCCAAAATAAGCTATTCATTCAGGTCTTCTAATGGCCAAGACCTGTTACACATGCAAAGCTCTAACAAAAATAAGAGATTGAAGGCGGGTATTCTGAGAAACAAACAAAAATCTGATATCACAAAAAAAAACTTTTTTTGAGTCCACTAAAATAAAGCAGGTAACTTTGTACTGTGTGGCCGCAGAGACCTAAAATTTTTCTTTTGCACTGTTTTCACCACGTTTTGATCTACAGTATGTTTGTCCCGACATATTATCCAAGGCTAGACATATTATCTATTCAGAATTCATACAGACAATACTCATCTTGAAAATTTCAGAAATTATACCTTAAAAAGCAAGTTTGTGGCACCTGCTTGATAGCTGAGAAGCACATTTCTTCTCACCATTAAAGGATGATGTTTCTTCAACAAAATCAGCCAATTGTTTAACATGGAAACAGTATAATGGAAGGCAATAGTGTTGTGGTTGGGCTGATGGATGGATGTTTACTTCTGCCTTAAACTCTGCTGACTTTGGTTCAGTTCTCAGCTCTACAAGGATTTATTTTATGGTAAGAAGTTTTCCTTTTTAGACAGAGATTTCTCTTATTTAACCATAACCAATGGCTTTCCCCAAACTAAAATAAACTGTTTTGTTGCTAAACCTCAACCTTATTTTATTGCTTTAACTTAATCCTAACCTCAACCAAATTTGTCTGAGCTGGTTAACATCACTTCACCTGTTTGTCATCTACAGTGTTTGGAACACAGGTGAAGTAAAATATTATAAATATTCCAATAGTTGCATCACATTCACAGCTCTACAACAAGAGTCAGCTTTGTTGTCATAGTAGTAAAATGTTAACCCGTTATTTGAAAGACAACAGAGAAAAAAAGCCAGAAGCTGTTGTTGAAGCTTATTATGACTTGTAAAAATAAAGCAGTCATGCCTCATTACGTAAACTGCTCTGTTCTGAATAGACTATTTTCCCATTTTTAAAGAAATGTCACTCTTTCCAACAGCTTGTCCAGTGGTTAAAAAGAAAATCTGTCGCAGCCACAAAACAAGCTTTGTTTGCTTAACGAAATGTTTATATCCATCTTGCTGTCTGCATTTCTCCTCAGTATTTTACTCATTGGCCCTCAATCAGACCGAGTTTCTGGACACAGTTTTACCGTCTGGACAAAACATTTACGCTCAAGGAAAATTATAAACAGCAGCAGATGCTGCACTTGTGCCTTTTCGTGTTGACAGAAAACAATCTTTGTTTCCGTTATGTGATGTGTGTGCATATTATGTATGCTACTTTTTTCCTTATCAACCGTTACAGTGTCTTCACTCCAGCTATCTAAGTGCAGGAGAGCAGTTTGTCACATTTGTGTCACCTTGAGGCTTCGACTCTTCCCAAGTTAGGTTGCGCAATCTCAGGTTTGAGTCCCTCATATGACTAAGTGTCAAAAACAGTCAATGTTTGTGCTGCCGCAACTGTGCGTGCAAATGCGTGAGTGCGTTGTTAAAATCACTGTAGCATGCCGCACTGATGTGAGGCCTGATTTGCTCTCATTTGCATTGTTTCAGCCATGGCTTCCTGGAGAAAGTCCCCAGGGAAAGTTTGATCAGCTTCCCTGAACCCTATAAATGGCCGCAAAGTAATTTCCTTCTCAGAGTTCAAAAGAAGCATCCATTTTTAGACGGGAGTGGCAAGGCACTACTCTGCATGTCAGAGCTTTTTAATATCTGTGGAGAGCAGGCAGATTAATGATGCACATTCATGGTAGACAGACAGACAGACAGGCAGACCAGAAGGCAGACAGACATTAGACAGACAGATAAATATAATGGAGACAGACATTCATGGGACACGACAAACATAGTCACTGTCTCGGTGAGCATGTGCAGCACTGAATGATGAGCTAAACCATCATTATTACCTTTGTGCTGTAAGACTTGACACTAAAATCACTGACTTGTTCCTGTTTTCACAGGACTTAATATAACTGCCTTAAGACAGCCTTGTGGTGAATATTTTAATAATTACAGTGGTTCTTAAGTTTGCTGGGTTTTTGTTCAAAACAGCCAGCCAATCAACTTCTAAAACTGAAAATAGCTGTATAATGCTAATGATTCCATAATTGTTTTGAGGGAAAAAAAAAGGCACAGGGGAGGCACTGCCAACATAAGACCCTATTCCCATAACAAATTAAACATATCAGCTCATTTTCTCCTCCTTGACAACAAACACTGTTGCAATGCTGTCTAATGCTATTAACACACACAGAGACAACTACATGAGATTTAGAAATCTTTTAACCAAATTCTGATCTTGCTAAGATTACAAAGCCCTCGTAATGTAACCACGCAGGATTTAAGACTCTATTTTTGAGTGAAGGTCGATTGTGCAAATGATTTTATCTCACTCTCGGTGAACTGTTGCATTAGATATGAAGCTGTAAGCCACAAATTGTCATGTGCAAGTAGCTGGCTATATTAAATAATATGAGTCAGACGGGTGTTGAGAAAACCACCTCTAGAGTCCTCACCACTTCTCACGACTCCACCTTACAGCTTTGGATGTCACACTGTTTTTATAGTGTACCTCATCCAGACCTGTGGTTACACTTTAATATTAAAAATCCTTCCTGTCCTCCATGATTGACTTAGGCTTAAATTCCTCCTGCATGTGTGTCTGAACTACACCTAAAAATTTGGAAATAACCTCTGCATAAGGACAAGTAACAACTGGGGACTCCACAAAAGTTAAACACTCATCCCATTATGCTAAGTCATTTCCTCCGCTAATTTATCAATACCTTAATGTTCTGCAAATACAGACAAAACTCGAGCAATTAGAGGCACAATTATGGTAATTACAAGCATGTCTACAAATAAATGTGCGTGTATGTCCTGAAGTGGCTCATCTTAATGCACAATAGCAAAAGACTCCTTTGACTTACTCAAGTTTTGTAATGTGAAGATTACTACCAAAATCATATATTAAATAGTGTTTATATAATCAGTCCCAGTAGTCTCTGCATTGTAACCTGCAAGATTAACATTTTAAATTTCAAATTATATGCACGTTATTGTAGGGAAATGATGGCATAGTGTGTGAAAGAATTTTTTCTATTAATATTTACTTTTTTTTTTTTAATCCCTCAATTTGGTTAAATTCTATATGTATGAATATAGAAAAGGTCTCACTTTTAGGATATTGCAAACCACTGATGTTTACTTAACATTTTGTGCTCTTGTAAGCGCACCAGACACCGGCTGTCAGACACACAGACGGATTTTGGTGCTAATCACCTTGTCGGTTGTTGGATTAGGTGATTAAATTGAACAAACTAAATCTTTCGTCCTTGTCAGACTGTCTTGTTTGAGCATGTGCTGATCATCTTTGGGGCCAGTTACTAAGGAACACAATATATACTAAGCAAAAATATTACGTGTGTTTTTAGTCAAGTCTAACTATTTTGTAGCACAAGAGAAATCAATTTATTGTTAGGGTCTTTCACCCAATTAGTTTTTTGGTCATTTTAACAGCCCACATCCTATGCGATGGAGTAAACACAAAATGGGAGATGGAAAACCTTTAATGGTACTTTCACGTCACTGTGGATAAGTTAGGTTTTTGGAGAATTCCCCTAGCTCCCTTAAAGGCGCTGTGAAAGTGGTTTGATTGTAGTTTAAAAGCTTCCCGGTCTTCTGCATCAGCCTTGGCAGTGCAGCCTGTTTGTCTCATGCTGAATCTTTGGAGGGTGACTGAATGACTAATTTCAACATCAGCGTGTCTCACACACACACACATGCACGCACGCACGCACGCACACAGACACACACACACAGGGCGTAAACTTGATTTGACATTGTTGAGGACATTAAAGCTGTCCGCAGGGTCCCCCCCAACTGGAAGCAGGGGCTTTTTGGATTAATGATAGACATCTGAATGCAATTTTATGTCATCTAAAGCGGGGGCTCCCAAACTTTGCCATACCAAAGACCCCACAGAGCATTATACTCTGGCATGGGCCCCCCTTTCACAAAAATTCTCAAATCCCTCGTTACTTCTGTCTTATTTTGAGCCACTGGTAAAACCAAGTGTTGTTTCGACTTCTAGTGATGTTACTGCTAGCACACTCGAGGCTCTAGCAGCTAACATTGTTGTTCTATCCCCAAGTACTGCCCCTGCCCCTGTGCCCTCCACAAGCACTGCCCCAAAGCTGTCCCCTCTCAAAACTGGCGCAGCACCACCGCACCACCTAGCAACTTAAATGACAATAAGCAGTCCCAGCCAGTGTTAGCTAGCTACCCAAGGCATGCATTCGGTTGGATAGAAAGGTGGATAAAAAAAAAAGGAATGAAGTAATAAAGAAATGAAATTTGGATTTTCATTTTTTAAAAATCTTATATTGTTAACTAAAAAAAGAGAAAGCAGCAGAGGGTGTGTACCAGCTACAGAGGCATCACATTACTTAGCCTCCCTGGAAAAGTTTACTCTATGGTGCTGGAAAGGACGGTCCACCTGATAGTCAAAGGTTGAAGAGAAACAATGTGGATTTCATCCTCATTGTGGAACAACCGACCAGCTTTTCACTCTCAAAAGGATCTTGGAAGGGGCCTTGGAGTTTGTCCAAACACTCTACATCTGTTTGGTGGATCTGGAGAAGGCTTATGACCGGGTTCCTTGGGGGATATTGTGGAAGGTGCAGGATCTTGAGGCGCAGTCTTTAGGAGGAAGGGTTGCAGTTTGGTTGGCTGAGGATCTCAGGGCTGCTTTTAGCAGGTGATGCGGTCCTGATGGCACCATCAGTCTGTGATCTTCAGCACTCACTGGATTGGTTCGCAGCTGGGTGTCAAGTGGCTGGGATGAGAATCAGCACCTCTAAATCTGATGCCATGTTCCTCAGCAAGAAACCAGTGGACTGTTTACTCCAAGCAGGAAATGAGTCCTTACTCCAAGGAAGTGTAAGTATCTTGGGGTCTGGTTCATAAGTGATGGGATATTGGAGTTGGAGATTGGCCGCAGAATTGATGCAGTGGGAGTGGTTTTGCGCTTCCTTTACCACACCCTTGCAACAAAAAGAGAGCTGAGCCGAAAGGCCAGGCTCTCGATCTATCGCTCAGTCTTTGTTTCTTCCCTCAACTATGGTCATAAAGGGTGGGTCATGACTGAAAGAATAAGACTGCGGATACAAGTGGCTGAAATGGATGGATGGAGAAATGTTTATAATAAAATAAAATGTTAAAGAAAAAAAAAATAAAATACATACACAATTTAAGTTTATAAAAGTGAAGAAAAAAGAACAAAGAATAAAATGTTCAGTTCTGTTTGACTATATATGTTAATTCTATATGGATACATGTTCAGTCTCGTGACCTGGGGGTCTTTTTCTTTATTAATTTTTAATTTTTTTTCATTTTAGGCCAAGGTAGGTAGCTGGTGTATTGGTGGCACTCATAGAGGTTGTTCAATTCTGATTGTCATGAGTGATGAGTGTTGAAAGATTGACTTAGAAAAAGAACACACAGATTTCGATATGCAGTGACTACACCTAAGAGGACATGTATTAAAATGTTAATGTCACAAATAATGTTATTAGTTGATTTTTATTCTTTTGTTATATTTTCTCCCCTCTTCCCTCCAAGTTTCCTGGACCCCCCGAGTGCCCCCGGGCGGTCCACACTTTGATAAAAACACTGATCTAGAACCTTAGGTTGCAGAAGTGGTAACTACGCAAATGAAAAAGGGAGATTTTTTCTGTCAATATGTTTGTGAGAAAATATTTGTCATCATACTGAAACTTTCCACTGACACATCACAAAGTCATTATTCGACCTCACCTGGGAGCCTACATCTCCACTTGTCTCTCCTTCTCTCCTCTGCACAGCTGGATTTCTTCTGTCACCTGACAAAATAGCACATTTATGCACGCCATACTAACAGTTAAGAAAAAATTTTATGGCTTAGCCTAGTATCATTGCCGAACTTGCACTTTGACTTGTTGTAAAGCAGCTTCAAATGTCCACCATTATTTTACACAAGTACCTTAATTGCCACACATACACACACATCAAATAGCAAAGACTGATCAATTAGCATGCATGTTCTGGGCCTCCGTAGAGAGAAAACAGAGATGCATGATGAATGCAGAATGTAGACTATCCAGATCAGCAGGTGGTCTGGAGAGTCTGTATTGTACATTCAAAAAAGGAAACCTAAGATGTAGAAATGCAGACATAAAAACAGTTGTGATAACGAAGCAGCTTTTGCTAAACATTTTCACACTTTTCTTGCACACTAATTAGATATAGCTGCTTTTTTGAATACATGTCTGATGAATAATTGCAAATGACATTTGGGTTTTCAGCCATTGGTCTTTTGGTTTTGGAGGAAGACAGAAAGAGGTGGAGGAATAAAAATTAGGAGAAACCGCACTTGTGTGAAACATAGTTAGAACTACTGCCAATGGTGACGGACACACCACAGAAACTAGGGCAACAGATGCAGGGCCCAAAGAATATTAAACAAAGTGAAAGTCTGATACTAAACTGTAATGGTGGGACACAGAAACAGTATTTCTCTCACTGCACATATCTAGTAGATTGAGTTTTGGTGCTTGTAACTGTCACAGACTGTCACATGTCAGCAAGGAATGTCAAAGCCAATCAACACCGACAAAGGACTTGTAGCAGAGAACAAAACTTTACACACTGATTCAAATGAACAACAGTGGATGTATTTAACTTTTGGTAAAGGAATGTCTCTGCCTATTGTCATTGCCTGTTGTCCTTAACAAATTTTTAATTATTCTCACACACACACGCACGCACGCACACACACACACACACACTCGTGTTTGCACAGCTATACTTGTGAGGACACTCATTGACATAATGCATTTCCTAACCCTAATCTTAACCATCAAACTGAATGCCTAACCCTAACCCTTATCCTAACCTTAGCCAAAACCTAATTCTAACCCTCACCCTAAAACCAAGTCTTAACCCTCAAACATCCCTTCAAAGGCCTGTCAGGGGGTGAGGACCGGCCAATATGCCCTCACTTTCCAAAAAGCGTCCTCACTTCCACGGAGTAAAACTCAACTTCTCACAAAGATACTGTAGCTGTACAAGGGCGCGCGCGCGCGCACACACACACACACACACACACACACACACACACACACACACACACACACACACACACACACA
>JAQLOL010000025.1:23842243-23853195 GCA_029783665.1 Naso thynnoides
CACACACACACACACACACACACACACACACACACACACACACACACACACACTGCAAAATGTAACTGCAAGGTGCTCGTAGCTCACCTGTGAGTTTTCTCTTGAGTGGTCTTTTTTGTAAGTAGCAGATGTTGAAGGGGAAGTAAAATCTTAATGTAGCAATAACACACTGTGAAAATGCTTCACTGCTCTTGCATTCACAATTTTACACAAAATTACTCATAATTTCACTTTTCCATAATACTTTTACTTTTATAATTTTACACAATGATGTAGAAATACAAAAGTATTGGCAAAATGCGTCCTGCAAGGGTTTGATTGTTCTAACTATGTAATGTCTGAAAATGATGACTTCAGTGCGGAGACACCACAGGCTGAGGCAGGACAAAGCTTCAGATTAGATTTGTTTGGAGATACAGGGAATGGAGTTTTTCATAAATGGAAGTCAGGCTGAACTTGTTCTGAAGAAATGCAGGTGAAACAGACTTGGTAGAGAAAGAGTTCCAGTGAAGAAGACAAACAGGATGCAGGACTGGAGCTGGTGGCAGGAGTCAGGCTTGGAAACTAAGGCAAAGGGGAAACAGGGTGTCAGCAAAATGAGACAGAAAGCAGGCGAAACTGCAACGAGTACAAAGAGGCTGTAAGTGACTGACAGCATGAACTGAGTGTACAATCTGGCAGAGTCGTGGAGTCACAGCTAGGTCTCTGTAGCAAGCAGATAATTGCTGATGAGTAACAGCTGAAGGGACCTTGTGCCTGACTCCCACACACCTGGCCTCAATCCTGCAATCACACACACACACACACACACACGCACACACACAAGCACACACACACACACGCACACACACACACACGCACACACGCGCACACACACACACAGACAAACTGAGGTATCATTGTAAAAGCAGTATTTCATAATAACAATGCATCATATTTTATACCTTGATCAACTGTTTTCAAGCCTATATGGAAACTATGAGTAATGCCAGGGAGCTGAAATGTGGCAAATAAACACAAAGTATATAATAGAAATAGTCAAGCACTTAAAAAAAATTATAGTATTCAAGTAAATACCTTTTTTCTGCCATTGTTGCATAGGTGTGCAAGATGACAAGACTAATATGTGTATTCGTATTAATGTGCCCTATGCATGTATTTATGTATTGAAGATATGGCAGCATCTTTTTTCTTTTAAATAAAATTGCTGGATCAATCTCAAAATGTGCACAAAGTGTTGATGTTGAATGCAGTTTACATAGCTTATTTTCACAGTGGTTGCTCACCACTGTAAAGAAAAGGCTGCAGATAAACTCAGTTTTTCCAAATTAATTCCTGGTTTCTTGTAGTGATTGAACGATTTTCTATGTGCCAAAGTGTGAACGCGATCATCTGGTGAAAGCTGCCATCACCAAATTAAGATGACTTGCTTCTTTGAACATGTCACACCATCACAGTTTATCTTAATTATAGTTGCTGCAATTGCATGATGTAAAAATAATAAAAGTGCATTTCTGGATTTCATGTTTCCCCCTTTTTAAATGTTATTGATGAATTTTAAACACCATTCTTCATGGGGTTGTATGTCACCCCTTCCTTTGGGCGTATGACCTTACATCATGATCGTCATGTATTTGAAAAATCGCAAAGACCCAGGCAGTAAGAAACACACTATTCATTGAAACTTTTTTCTCACAAAAACAAGACTTTAAGATAAGACACTGCAAATTACACTTTTTAGATGTTTAAGGACGTATGCTGTTCTGTGATTTCTCAGAGAAAAAGCAAACAAAAGTTTTAGTAAAGACTACTAGAAGTCCTTGGACTCAAACAGAGACCTTTATTTTTATGGCTTTTTCTTCACAGCATAAATCACTGACACAGAAAATTTAATTTGTGGTGGATGACTTATGGAATGACAACAGAAGGCTGGAGCGGCTTTTTGAAGACTGAGGTTGGAGCCACTAGTGTTGCTTTAGGCACGGCCGCATGTGTGCATGTTCACTGTGTGTGTGTGTGTGTGTGTGTGTGTGTGTGTGCGCGCGTGTGTGCCTCGAGCATTGACTTGATATTCTATGTCTCTTACAACTGCAGTCATACTCTTTTGTCTCATGTGTGCAGCACAGGCTTGTTTATCTTACTGCTGTACAGCTTCAGGAAAACATAAACAATATTTGCACTGACTGCTTCAGTCTGCAGTATGAAAACAAGCTGCAATGCATCTACACGGGCAGAGCAGACGACAGTTTGTACCGTGATGTGTGGGCTGAGATCATGATGTGTGGGTTGAAACTGTGATGTGCGGTTTGAAAGGCTGCTTGAAATATAAGTCCTTGCCGGTGACAGTTTGCTTTTTGCTCCCACACTCACCCTATAAATCTTAGCAAAGGGTGAATTGTTAAAACTGTGACAAGAGGAAGGGTGGAGAGGTAAATTCCTGATGGATCACAGCTGAAACAAACTGATCTCAATGGAGAGTTTTTATAAAATAAATTGATACTGTTACCGAGTATATGGGTTATGCAATCAACCTGACTGGTTCAAAAAGTGTAGGAACCGGAAATCAATCGTGAACATATTTTCTTACGAGGGCCGCAGGTTTTCTTTTTGTTTTGTCCTAAATGATAAAAAGATATTCCCATACACCAAGCTTTCATTTTGGCAAACATGTTGAACTCACAGGTTCTGTCTGCTTCAGCACTATTGGTTGTCATTCTTGCATTCTGTTGCTACTCATCACTACTACAATTTAAACTCATCCGCAGCAATATAAAACACCTGATGCATCATCTACACCTGATTACACCATAATATTTACCATCTGCTATTTACTGTTCTGGCTATTTTTTATATTGTTGTCTTGCTGAGTTTTCTGTGCATAACGCTTTTTGATCAAGCAGGTTTTGGAACCTCATGAGAAGGCTTTCTCTACATGAGAAAGAATCTGTGACTCACCTGTCAAAAAGGAAACACTCTTCTTTTGGTTTGCAAGATTTCCTGTGTGTTGTTTGAAGCTCACTGAATATGATTCTGCTTTCTGTCTGCTTTTATTGCTGTTGACAGAGAGCTATACATGCAGTCTTATTTAAGATCAAATAACAATTATCTTTGTTTACCTTTGGTCCCCTTTTGCTATTATTCCCAATTGTGTTTTTTAAGATTTTCCTAATATTTCTTCCTTTTTGTTTTGCATATTTTTCTCTCTCATGTTCTCTGTCTGGTGAAGCAGGAAAACGTCGTCTCCAGTGCAAATTGTAGAAGTAGCATAAATCAGCATTAAGTTTTCCCATGTGTCAGAAATGAAAACCATCCTTATACACAAACACTCATACATATAAATATGCACAGAGCTTTGCAAAAACAACAGCTCGTAAATGTTTATGTAATCGAAGGCTTTTAGATACAATCAAACAGGAATCTAACTGCATACACTTGATTTTTTTTTTCTCAAGCTCCTATATTTTACCGCTGGATATGGATTCAAGTCTCTTACAACAACCGTTAAAAGCTAAATAACCGCCAAATATATAATGACATGCTTTTATAGAGAAGAGGCACTTTTACAGTGCTAAATAAATATATGACTGTCAACAGACATCATTCAATGAGGATCCACTAAATCATTGTGTTTTCCATCTCTGTTTCCATGTCTGGAATCCCGCTGTGTCTTCCCTTTTACTTTTCTCTGAAATTCCATGGAATCAGCCTATTGACTGAAAATTCAAACACAAGCTTTGTACCAAGTGCTGTTTTCTTCACATGAAGTGGGAGAAAAAAAATAAACATTTCAAACCACCTCAGGATTATGTGAATCAGGGAAAACTAAGAGCTGGAGATTGACACTGAAATAGTCTGATGGAAAGTCAAAGTGTGCGAGTATAATTTTGTCTTCCATTCTTTTATGTGGCCAAACTCATAAGATGTTACATTCTACTGTGAATAAATGTTTACTTTGTAGTTAAAGTGTTTCTCATTCATGAGCAAAACCTTCCCCAACCTCAAGGAAGTTTGTTTTAAATGTTGCTAACGTTTTCAAATGACAAGTGAAAATGGCTTGTCATGGTGGTGGTCTGCGGGGAGATCTTTTCTGTGTGTCGTTGAAGTTATACTTTGTTTGGCTAATTTATGGTACTGCTTTGAGTCTTACGACATTTCAAGAAGTGACATATCTTGATCTCATTCAGTGTTTGCTGAACCCTAGTCACTGTTGCTGCGTTTGTCAAACTTTCCGTTATCACAGCACTTGCAGTTCTACCACACCAAAGGCATAGGCCTACGAAATTTTTTAAACAGTGGCTCCTCTATTTCAGACAGATTAGACAAAAGCAGTCACATTCAGGCGGTAACTGCTAATTTTACTAAATCTAAACCAGTCTGGCATTTTTTCTAATCAGGCTAATTAACTTGCTAGCAACAGCTAAGCCGTTTAATAATAAAAAAAACCAAAACATTATTTGTGGCAGATGTTTTAAATGTCTTCAGCTAAATCTTCTCAAATATGCACTTGATGATGATAGATAAATAATGCTTTAGCCACATGTAAAAAATGACAGTATCCTTTGCTAGAAGCCATGGTTGCTAACAGAACATCAAGATAGAGTATTGTTCTTTTATTGCATTTTGAAGCTAGTTAGCCTAGTTAGAGGAAATATATACAGTAGATTTCTTTTTTTGTTTTCATCATATGATGCCTTTTGAGTGAAGTAAGCTTGTTAGCTGGACATGCTAATGACTCTCTAACAAACACATTAATTGAGATGGAGGAAGCAGTTTTTACACCCACACCCACACTCTCTGTCCCACCAAACCTCACAAACTTAAAGCAGCAAAATGAGCTGCGGGATAACTGCAAACCCTCATGTGTTCCAGGGCTTGCTCTTCATAGCCTAAACCTTGCAAAGACCCCTGTCCCTCTCATTCCAACATGTTTTCTCAATGACACATCTCCAGCTCCTCGCAGCCTAAAGTCAAAGCGCCACAGGCTTCAGAGGCAACTGGGGTCTATTTAAAGGGGAATTCCCGTTTTTTGACACCTGGACCTTATTTAAAAGGAATAAATACACTCATATACTCACCCAGACAATTTTGGTGCAGCTTGGAGTCCTTTGGACGCTATTTAGATCCATCTGATATCTTCGTATCCATATGATAGTAGCACACAAGGCCACGGCAATGCAGCCTCAAATAAGATATTATCTGCCACGAAACTCGCTCATTTCACCTACATTTTGTCATGATTTGCCAGTGTTATCACCATGTCAGCTCAACTTCCTTGTTATGGTCATCCGGGGCTTATTTCAAGGATTTGTAACTTTTGATGATGTCACAGATATGCGCTGCAAAAGCTCAGCTGTTTTACTTGGTTATGGTCGGCTATTTTTATGCAGTGGAAACACGCAATGACGAACCATGTTTGTGGCAGTGTAGCCGAGCGTAAAACCGCATGGACTAAATCAGCTGAGCTTCATGACAAAATGTAGGTGAAATGAGCAAGTTTTGCTCTGTCTTATTTAGAGGCTGCATTGCCGTGGCCCCGTGCGCTACTATCATATGGATACGAAGATACCGGATGGATCTAAATAGTGTCCGAAGGACTCCAAGCTGTACCAAAATTGTCTGGGTGAGTATATGAGCGTATTTATTCCTATAAATAAGGTCCAGGTGTCAAAAAACGGGAATTCCCCTTTAACAGAAGAATGAGAGGATGGTCAACACAGCCTTTTCAACTGCCTCAACAACACTGCTTTAGCTGTGAGAGGCAAGAACAGATTTTTACAGAAGTATTATTACCTTATTAGACTGTCACATCGACCTCAAATGACACAGAAAACTGTTCCTCTTTTCCTTTACACAATCATTGGAAAAGGAAGTATGGTGATACATTAGAAGTTGCTTAATTTTCTGCAGGAATCTGTAAAGATGTTCACAACCATCTGCAGTCACTCTCTGAATTGTTTCGTAATTGGCTGAAGTAAACCATCACTGGCAAGATTTTCTGAATTCTGAAAAAAGGTCTTTTCTCAGAGTGCTTCAATTCTTTCAACATGCTGAAAGATTACTATGGATGTTTTCCCCTATTAGGCCTACACCAAAAACAAACTGCCTACCACAACTTTAATCCATTCCTTTTACTTGCATGTTTCTAGTTAAAGCTAATAAAATACACTAACATTTAAATGTAGAGTCACGGGAGCTACATGAACAAAGCTTTAGTTTGTTGAGGAAGGACAGGCCTTGCCTATCACTATGGTGGAGTATAAAAAAACTGCTTAAGTAGAAGTTGCCTACTGTTACCTTAACAAAATTTTAGTTAAGAAGAAGTAAAAGTACTGGTGGAAAAAAGTAGCCCATTTAAAATGTACTCAGAGTAAAAGTTACTTAGTTACTTTTCTGGGCTTGCAGGGGGTTGTAATATCATCTCTCCATCTCCATCTCGCTCCATGTCTGTGCACAAACGTCTCTTTCCTGTCTGGGTGTGTGTGACTGTTGTTCACCTTCTGGCGCTGCAATTAGTCAGCTAGAGCCAATCAGATGAGCAGTTGCTGGCATGCAGTCGCCGCAGCAGCTCATAGAAAACTTGGAGAAACTTATTGTTTAAGCTTTTTTTTTTGTTTTTTTAACTCAGGAACGAATGTGATTTAAAATGTAGTGAGGTATAATAAGTCAAACAAAACCTACTTAAGTACAAGTAGAATTACAGATTTTAAAAACTTTTTAAAAAGTGCAAGTACACAAAAAAACTAATTAATTACAGTAACACAAATAAATGTAATTAGTTACTTTCCACCTCTTGCTATGGCATAGAGAGGAGTTTTGCAAATAGACTCGTTCAAAATTTAACTGTTATCTCCACAATGTATTTCTTGGTTTTCTGTTACATGTGGCATTACAGACTGCCTCTTCTAGCCAAGTGCCACCATTAGCTCACTTCGTCTCACTTCATCAGTGGTTCAGCTGAGGATGATGTGCTTTAGTTTCTGTGGCCTGGCCCAGGGTCATGATGCGAATCGAAGTTTCTCCAGAGATTCGATGGGCTTGGTGGGTCATCACAGACAGCCTGTGATGTGCTCATCTCATCCGTGCTTATTGTTGTCTTCCTTCCATCAGTTTGGCTGCTCAGATTTCAAATTCCTCCTCCCGGACCAACTTGTTTTCATCATTGTCATCATTGTTGTCAAAATGCGTGACCACGAACTGCAAATGCCAGCTCTTTTCCCACAGACGTGAACCACAAGCACCTAAAGCCACCAGAAGTAACTAAACTTGTAGAATGTTTCATGTCCTGACCACATCTTTTGTGAGACCCAACATACAGATTCCCAAGCTTGTTTTTTTTTGTGTGGGTACAGTTCAAGTTACAATAAAGGAATTCATTGCATGTGACAAGAAATTCTTAAATTGTATATTTTTTGGGAAATCACCCTAAATTTAGTTCCCCACAAACACACCTTATTGTCTCTTTCTGTGCATGTTTCCCACCAAAACTAAACCGAGGTGACATCCCTGACCACATTTTGCTAAATTTCCCTGCTTCTCTCTCCATCTCTCTGTCCTTTGTCCTTCTTCTCTCTCCACCCAAACAATGATGACACTCACAGATGAAAGTTTGCGTATATTCTCTGTCCCCAGGGCAGATGGTGGAACATATGATATGGCAAATAGCAGGAAGGGAGGGATAGGCTTGAGGCATGAAAGAAGAAAAGTAGGATGGGATGGATGATGGATTTTACGGAACATTAGAGCCGTCATATAAATGTTCATTCATGCTGTCGGCTCTGGGTTAGGGATTAAACTGCTGTCTATAACAATCCCAGACATTTTACACTCTTGGAATACTTGCTGTTCCTCATAAAATCACCATCACAAACAGCACATTGATCACTAGCTTAGCTTATTTTCTGAAAGGTATTTTTTAAAAGGAAATCAGGGCTTTGGAAGGATAATCAGGAGCGGCTCTTTAAAAGTTTGTTGTTGTACATGTTGTGAATAATGTCTCTTTAATTTTTTTTTTAAAGTTTGGGGTTTTTTTTAGTTATAAAGAGATTTTTAAATCCTCAAATGGGTATTTCACTGATAGGCGTGTGCTGTTTGACGCAGAAACATCTTGAGCTACTTTTCACCGCAACATGTGGAAATGTGATTTTTGTATATAAATCTTTGTCACATGCTGTGCTGAAAGTTCTCACCACCTGAAGAAAATCGGTCCAGTTTGAAAAGCTGAGCCAAGACAGATTTTGGCTCTGTCTTCAAAAATCTTCGACATGATTGATCTTTGCAGGGATTATATTTACAATATAATATTTCAACTGTTTCACAATGGACTTCTTGTTGTTCATTGATGTGTCAAAATAAAAAAGTCAAATCATCTCCAACCCTTTTCACACCAATTTTCCATCCTCTCTAATGTAGTTTTTTTTAATAAACACTTTGTAAATGAAAATACATATTAATCATTCACCCTATCTTACATTTAAACCCCCCAAAATTTGGTTTCCAAAGTATCTCAATAACAATAAATATTAATGCCTACATCAGTATCAGACAAAGTCAGAATAAAAGTAAAACACTATGTACAAGTTTCACATTGAAAAAAAATCTATTCTGCTTCCTGTGGGTATTATTTGACCAGATGTGATTGACAGTAGTTAGCAACACAAGCAAACAACTATGAAAGTATGCAAATCTCTTTCAAACCACTTAGAAAAGCACAGACAAAGACACAAACACAGCATTTTTCTTATGTGAAACAGCCAAAGCTGTTCAAGCTTTGTCAAAAATGTTGGATTTAATGGCTTATTGTAAGAAGCTGATTGAGAAAATATGTTTTACAAGGCCTTAAATTTAACACATTTCACATGTTTCCATCTCGTACACTGCTGCCTTTTTCTGTCTTCTATTTCCCAGCAGAATTATTTCTCATCTTAGTTTGTTTAGACTCTGACTGGGACCCAGTGACATCATCATTATAGCTCCAAAAACAAACATAATCTGTGTTCAGCCCATTTGTATTGACAAAGACTGTTAAGCCTCTCTGAAAGTGGACAAATTAGAGCTACGGGGGCCGCAATAACTTTCTTCCATTCGCATTTTCTTTCCCATTTCTCTTTCTTTCTTCTTACTATCGTTTTACCATCTCCCCACATTCTTCCTGTAGCACATGTGCACTTACTTTTATTTCTCCTGCCAGTCGGTCTTGTCTCCTCTCCCTGTCTGATGGGCTAAATCTGTCACTGTCCTGTAAGAGAAATAAACAGAGCGGCAAAGTAAAAGCAGCAGGACAGAAAGTGACTCTGTTCTGGTTTCATGGTTCTGATGAGAGGAGCAGACAGAGTGCTGGCAACACTACAGTGAGGTTTTCTGGGAGAAAGGGACCGTTTGGAAGAAAACATTACGTCGTCAAAGCAGACCAGAAAGGTCACTCAAGATGCACCCGGGATGCTCGGAGACAAACTTGCTCCAGTGAAAAGAAAAGAGGGTTTGAAAGTTCCTCACAAATTATAACCCAAGAAAGCAATGCTGGTCGGTAAAGGTCCCCCCCAAAAAAATATATAAATAAATATATAAATTCAAACTTTAAACTTGAATTTTGTTTTTGGTTGTTTTAGACACCGTGAGCATAATGCAGCTTCCACTCATAAAGTGGAAGCTAGTCAGCCTAGTTTTCTGATATTAGCAGGGATTCCCTTAAATTACTTTGATGTTTTTTCAACGTCTGCAACTTCACTGGAAGCTCTCATGCATTCAGTGCTGTTCTTTCTGCAATCAGAGGTCAAACTAGCGTTAGCCATATTTCTTTCTTGGGTCCAGCAGAGGTGGAAAGTAACTAATGTTCCTTCTGCAATCAGAGGTCAAACTAGCATTAGCCATATTTCTTTCTTGGGTCCAGCAGAGGTGGAAAGTAACTAATTACATTTACTCGCGTAACTATAATGAGTACTTTTTTTGTGTGCTTGTACTTTTTAAAATAGTTTTTAAAATCTCTAATTTTACTTTTACTTAGGTAGGTTTTGTTTAAAGTATTGTCCTTCACAACAGTTTAAATCATATCTGTTACTGAGTTAAAAAAAAGCTAAAAACCATAAGTTCCTCCAAGTTTTCTATGAACTGGTGCTGCGACCGCCTGCAAGTAACTGTCCATCTGATTGGCTGCGACTGACTAACTGCAGCACCAGACGGTGAACAGCAATCAATCGCACACACTCAGACAGCAAAGGGGCATTTTTGCACAGACATGGAGTGGGATGAAGATAAAGAGATGATATTACAATCCATCATGACCCTCAGAGAGTAACTAAGTAATTTTTACTCTGAGTATATTTTAAATGAGCTACTTTTTACTTTACTTGAGTACATTTTTGCAAGTTTAACTTAAGTAAAATTTGATCAAGGTAACAGTACATCTACTCTGTCCACCTATGGGGTCCAGTTATGGTGATAGCAAAAGACCAAACTCAACCCAGGAACAAGTTGTCCTGTAACCTGAGTACAAAAAAAAATTAATTTAAGCCCACATTTTTGGTAGGCTAATTGCAATTTTGACAAAAAAAAAACATAAGTAAAAACAAAGATTTATGTCAGTGTTTGTTGAGTTATTGCAGGTGGATCACACCTTGAATTCTCTGTGTCAATTTAATTATGATCTGTAAAAATTGATTGCAGTGTCAACAGCCCTGGAACTTTGGTCCCATTAAATAAATAATTAATTTGTACAATGAGCCATTTGCTTATGAGTGTGTACCTTGTATGTAAACGTCCATGACAAAATGAGGCTTTGAAGGTGTAACTGAATTTTTAGGGGGCTGCTAGTTTCTTGAATTTGGGAAGCTCTGATGTCTATCTATCTATCTATCTATCTATCTATCTATCTATCTATCTATCTATCTATCTATCTATCTATCTGCTGTATAAATAAATAGATTATCTATATAAAATATATATTCAATGTATGTTTG
>JAQLOL010000025.1:23862802-23877081 GCA_029783665.1 Naso thynnoides
TTTCTTTATGGAGTCTAGGAGGGGGTTAAAATTAGCTTTAAACATTTCCTGAAACAAAGGAGTAATGTTAATGCCCAAATAGACAAAACCTGTGATGGACCATCTAAATGGGAATGACGGCAGTGTGTTAGTTCTGTCTCTAAGGCCTCCCATTGGCATTGCCAAAGATTTTGAGAAATTGATTTTATAACCAGAAAAAACACAGAACATAGTGATTACATCAACAAGATGTGAAACAGAAGTTTCAGGTTCCAGCACGCAAAGTAAAACATCATCGGCGTAAAGAGAGATTTTGTGTTGGATCCCATCCACATTTAAGCCTTTTATTTCAGGGTCTTGTCTTATAGCCTCAGCAAGAGGCTCTATTGCAAGAGCAAACAGGGCGGGGCTAAGAGGGCAGCCCTGACGTGTTGAGCGATGAAGTGGGAAGTTGTCAGATCTATAGCCATTGGTGATGACTGCAGCCATGGGGCTTTTATACAATAGTTTGACCCATTTGATGAAATTGTCTCCCAAATTAAATTTATGTAAGACATTAAACAGGTATGACCATTCGACACGGTCAAATGCCTTTTCTGCATCCAATGAAATGACCATGCTATCAATTTGCTGTGTCTGACAAATGTTAATAATATGTAGAAGCCTCCTAACATTGTGACTAGAACTCCTACCTTTGATAAAGCCTGTCTGATCCTCTCTCTCACTGATAAGAAAAGGTAGAACCTTTTCGAGACGCAATGCTAAAATTTTGGATAATATTTTAATGTCCTGATTCAGAAGAGCAATAGGCCTGTATCCTGAGCAGTCCTCAGGGGACTTTCCTTTTTTTAAAATTAAAGTGATATCGGCTTCTCTTAATGAGTTGGGAAGGCTATCAGTGATGAAGGAATGATCCAACATTTCTAAGAAGGAGTCTATAAGCACATCTTGAAATTCCCGATAAAATTCACTGCTCAGGCCATCAGGCCCTGGTGCCTTGCCTGATTGCAGGCATTTAAGTGCTAATAAGGCCTCTTCCCTGGAGATGGGAGCATTTAATTCACGCTTTTGGGAATCAGAGATGGTCGGAAAGGTTAATCTCCCTAAAAAAGATTCCATCCTGTCTGTGACTCCCTCGGGTTGGTCTGATTCATATAATTTAGCATAAAATTGCCTGAAAGTATTATTGATGTTTTTGTTATCAAAATGGCGGGTGCCATTCCCATCTAAAATTGAATAAATCACCTGAGGATCCGTTTTAGTTTTGGTCAAATTAGATAAATATTTACTGGGCTTATCCCCATACTCATATAGCTTTTGCTTTGAGAAGAGAAGAGCATTCTTTGCCTGTTGGGTTAGTAGAGTATCCAGAGCAGCCTGTATGGCGCACTTTCTCTGCAACAGTAATGGGTCTGATGTTGAACAAAGTACACTTTTAATATCTGACAGTTCTTTTTCAAGTTTTAGGTATTGTTCTGATTGTTTTTTCTTTTTTGAAGCTGAATAGGCAATAATTATACCCCTGATGTATGCTTTAGAAGTTTCCCACAGTAAGGATGGATTGTGGATAGATTGTGAATTAATAGACAAAAATATCCTAAATTCACTTTGCAGATAAGAGATGAATTTGTTGTCTTTCAGAAGACGCGCGTCAAATCTCCAGCGTTTACTTTTCGTAGATTCTATGTCAAGAGACAGTTCTAGGAGCAGAATTGCATGGTCACTAACCACAATATTGCCTATTGAGCAGTAAGATACACATTGCATCACAGTCTGAGGTATGAAAAAATAATCAATCCGCGTGTGGCACTTGTGAGGAGGGGAATAGAAGGTAAACTCCCTATCAGATGGATGTAATATTCGCCATGCATCAACCAGGTTGATTTCCCCACAAGTTGACAAAAGGGCTCTAGCCTGGTTTGACTTTTTAAATTGGAATGGGAGATTCTTGTGAATCAATATAACAACCCCTCTACTACTGGTGGTAAAAGAGGAAAAGTACACCTGGCCAACCCAACTGTTTTTAAGTTTGAGATGCTCATTGTCATCTAAATGAGACTCCTGCAGTAGAGCCACATCTACTCCCTCCCTCTTCAATAGAGAATAAACCTTTCTACGTTTCACATTACTCCTCAAACCCCTTATATTCCATGAACAGAGTTTTAACTTAAGAGGTGGCATCTTTGTCCAAATATGATGGTATGATACATTGAACCGTGAAAGACCAGTACTGTGCACGAACTACAAGAAACATAGAACCATAACAATAAGAAACTAAAAAATGTTAAAAGAAAAAAGGAGATGTTAAAAGAAAAGAGGATGGATAATGGGGGTCCTTCCCCAGATTGCGGGGGATTGCTGTTCTGCAAGCCATCTCCATTAGAGCCAAGTGAGTTTGTCACATCATGCAAACAGAAAGAAAACAAAGCAAGTGACATAACCAAGTTGACCGGGGCTCACAGCAACACCCAATTATTTAATAATAAACAAAACAATTCTTCAAGTATAAATCGCCATCTAAACAAGCTAGATTTAACTGGATGGACATTCTATGATTAAGCAAGGTGGCATCTTAATACACATTATGACAGCGAATAGCCATTCACATGAATGCGAGATGAATCAGAGTATAGTCAACAGAATACATAACTGAGTGTCCACACTTAGCTCTCATGTGGTCGGAGAATCCGTCATTCCTGACGTACTGTATTGGTTGCGAAGGACAGAGCCTCTGTGGGGGAGAGGAAGGTTTTCTTGGTGCCGTTCAGCGACACTTGCAACTTTGCAGGGAAGAGCATGGAGTAATCAGCACCGATTTGTTTGTGATGTTGCTTGGCTTCATTGAACTCTTTCCGTTTACGAAGTACTGCGGCGGATAGGTCATTGTAGAAGGATATTTTTCTTCCCTCCACAGTAATATCCCCGCCTGCTGCTTTACGCCGTACTGCTGCCATCACTCTCTGCTTGTCCGGGAACGCGTGGAAACGAATGATGACCGGGCGCGGACGCTGGTCAGACCCGGGCTTGGGCATTAGAGAGCGGTGAGCCCGTTCTAGCTTGACTCGCCCCCCGTCGGTTTCCATGTCGAGAAAATCCGGCAGCCAGTGTTCAAAAAAGTCCACGGCATTTCTCCCTTCCATTTTCTCGGGCAGGTTGAAGATGCGGATATTTTTCCGCCGTCCTCTGTTTTCCAAATCGTCTATATGGTCGAGGAGGGATTCAACTTTTTTCTCCAGAGCTGTTATGCGATTAGCTTGCGGCTCGTTAGCGGTCTCAAGTTGTAGCATCCTAGCCTCTGCTTCGTCCAAGCGGTCGTTAGCCCTCTTCAGCTCGGTAGTATGAGAGAGGACTGTTTTAGCTAAAGGTTCGAGTTTGTCGTTAATAGCCGCCATTAGTTTCGTGGTCATCAAGTCCAGCGCTTTGGCGAGTCCAGGTTCAAGTTCTGCCTCCTTGCTGTGTTCTTCATGCTCGCTGCCATGTTTGGCTAGCTCCATAGCCGTGTCGTCAGTTGACTTTTGCGACTTATTAATCTTTCCTTTCGGCATTGTTTGGTGTTGTTTCGACCAGAAATGCTCAAGAGTCATACCACTGCGCTGGTACTACAAAAAAGCAGTGTAGTTAAGAGAGAATGCAAAAAAAATATGTAAGGTGTTGGTGGAGCTCCCGCAAAACCGACTGTCTCCTAGGCCGTCATCACGTGACCCTGTTTTTTTTCTTTTAAGGTTCAAGTCAACTGTCTAGGACCAGGGTAGTTGTGTCTCACAGCAGTCATGTATCAGTTCATAAGTCCTCATTTTTAATGGCTGCCGTCCGGTTTATCTCTCAGATTAGAGAAATCTTGATGTCTGCAGCTTACAATATTTACATTTAATTATCCAGAAATTGATTATTCTTAAGACTTACACAATAAGGACTGAATGGTAAAATTTAATTTTTTCACTGAATCAGATCTATCCTTCCTACATTTTTGAAATGAAAAACCTTCAGTTGTCTTAGATCCAAACTTATCCCTCAGATGAAAGACTGCTCTATAATGATGTTGTATCTTTAGTGTCTCAGAATGCGGCTGTGCTGTGAGTCAGCTTCCCTCTGCCGGAGGTGAGCTGTCGAGGCATGATGTGTGACAGCATGCCCCCTCTTCATAAAACTGAGTGAAAACTCTTGTTCACTGGAATCTAAACACACCTACCCTGTTAACAAAATTAGGAAAATGCACTCGGCCGTGTTTATGACAGACACCAGGGAAAATTGTTAGGGAAAAAATAACAATTTGAGGTCAACACATGTCCTAAAAACATGCACAAACAGTACTTAGGACAAACATGGTAGAAACACTGCAGTAGTGTGGGAAAAAAAAAGGTTTAGTGACTCATATTGTGGGCATTTAAAGGAGAGGTGAACGATTCCAAAGAAGATGGTAAATTGTCAGATGTGATTCCCAGGTATTTGGTACTTGGTATTTGATAACATCGGAAGAGTGCTGGGGCCACAGATAAGAAAAAAAATCAGAGGAGGAAGTTTTTTTTTTTTATTATGCACTTTGAGAAAAAAGTTGAAATTTCAAGAGTTAAGTTGGAAATAGTCCATTTTCCGTGCCTCTGTCAGTCACTCTTAGTATCCTCCTTAGCATGCAATGGATGTAATGAAGTAGGCTGCTATTATTACTTTGGGGTCACAGACAGACACAACAGCTGTTTGTGTATTATCGGGAGCATTCCCAGGGACAGCCTCTGTCATAGCGGCGCCTGACTCACTGGCTGAGTGAGGCAGTCACACAGGTATATGCCGCTGTGGGAGGAGCCCCCACCTGTTATGTATGCCCACTCCAACAGAGCTCTGTCTTCTCCCGCAGCTCTAGTCAGGGGGGTGGCGGTGGAAGACATTTGTACAGCTGCTTCCCTATGTTCTTTCATATGTTTCTACCTACATGATTCGTCTCTGTTCTCATGAGAATCATGAAGTGAGCTGTTGCTTTTCTTCTGTTGCTCTTCATGTATGGGACGGTTTTATGGTGTGTAAATTGTCATTTCCACTTTCACAACAACAGGTGTGTTGCATGTGTGTCATCTGCCTAATGGTACATGTTTGTCTCTTCTGGTGTTTTGGTCAGAGCATGTACAGTGGAGAGTCTTGGATCAGTTGTTTTTCCTTGTTTTATCCTAGAAAAATCCTTTAAAATTTATTCTCAAAATTACAACTTTTTTCTTGAAGTACATGATAAAAAAAATCCTTCCTTATTTCAACTCTATTCTAGAAATTTCAAGAATAAACTCAAATTTTCAACTTTTATCTTGGAGTGCATAATGAAAAAAAAAAATCTTCCTCCTGCGTGATTTTTCCTTATCCGTGGAACTAATACTCTTATGTAGATAACACAGGAAGAAGACTCAAAAATCAGCAATTTTTCCCCAGAATCACTCACCTTGCCTTTAAGGAGAGGACTGTGTTATGAAAATGGGACTGAGTAGGTGTTTGCTGGCTGGGCTTCCTTTGAAGTTGTCTGAGGATCTGCGAAAGGTGTGTTAGTGTGAGCAATGAAGCTGTCAAAGCAAGCTTTTATACGAAAATGGTGTAATAACACATTGCTCACCATTTGTAAACTTAGTCATTATGCAAAGATTTCACAACAGCCAGAGATCCAATATCAGCGATCCAATATCTATCCAGATATCTGAACTAAAAAGAAATCTGGCAGATCTGATGACATGTACAACAAATGCGATTGATTGAGGAGGAGGATTTTGGGGAAATACCTAAAAATACAGCTAAATATTATAACCATCTGCATTGTTTAGGGAATGGAGAATGCAATTATGCTAAATAACCTCAGAGACAAACAGAAATTAAGCTCAATTTAGGTAATTTTATTGTATCACATACCTTCAGTCTGCAAGCAAAGATGTAGAAACAGTATTTGTGAGTTCAAGATTCAAGATTCAATACTTTACTGACATTTTGATGTGGTCGATTGGAATTTGTTTCAGTGAGCTCCACGCACAAACAAACACTCACTCCAAAAACGTTCCAAAGACAAAACAAGATAAAATCAAATACATAAAAAGTGAAATCTGATCTATTACAAAGAATAAAATAAAAACAGCAGCACTATTAAAAAGAAAAAGGTTAAAACAAGAAACGCAGCAATACTTGTGAGGTAAACTGCATAGGTGCATAATAGATACACTGTTTTACAGCCCCATGATTAAACCTGTCAATGGCTTAAAATGAAAGATCTAAAGTGTTAAGGAGACAAATGGCTGGGTATGCACTATTCTGAAATCTGGTTGTTCTTATCCTAATGCTTCTCAGTCTTTTGTGAGAGGGGAGAAAGTTAAAGAAGCAGTTAGAGGGTGGGAAGGTGTTTTAAGATCATCAGGCCTTTTGTTTATAGCCTGGCTGTATAGATTTCTGCCAAGGATGGGACCTCACACCTGCTTATTTTTGATGCAGTATGCACCACCTTGTTCAGTTGCCTCTCCTCCTCTGCAGACATGTTCCAAAAACCAGAGTTATTGCAAAGGTGAGGCTGGTCTCCACAGCCGCTCGATAAAAATGCAGCAAACCTTTACTGGACACCCTACACTTTTTCAGCTGTTTTGAAGAGAAAAGTCTCAGGTGAGCTTTTTGTCTGTCCATCCCAGGGTGGACGAGATGATTATTCTCAGAAATCTGTGGTTGTCCACTTGTTGCACCTGAGTCGTTTTTCCATCAGTTTGTAAAAGCAGGAGAATCCCCTATGAAACAATGAAAAGAAGCCTTTTTTTTGTAATGTCTTTGTCAAGCACAGATTGGTTTAGAAAAGACAAAAAATCATGATTTTTGCCCTTGTCACTTGTCATCGATGAGACCCCCCTCTACCCCATTTCACCTCAAGTTCATCCATCAGGCCAGGTTGAGCACGACAGGTGAATCAACCCCCTTATGATCAATGCAGTAAGTAGCCCAATACTTTTGGTTATTACTGATTTTGTTTAATTGATTTTTCTAACTTTGTAATATTACTTTAAGTGCTGAAGTTATTCTTTTGTTAGCTACACTGAATATCAATAACACATTCAACATCCGTCACATCTGTACACCATGGCTCTGCTTGCAAAAAGTCCAACCTCAGTTTAACCAAACACACAGATGTCTGGAGAACATTTTGAGAAAAAACAGCAGACTGTATGAGTTCAGTGTCTTTCAGCACCAGTTGAGCTGACTGAACAATCCTGCCTTAGGAAACAACACTTAAGCTAGTCTTCTGTTGGGGTACAAAGTAATGCTCTGCGGTGTAGTTTTATTACTGTGTGCTACTGCACAACACACACAGCAGCCATTATGTGATCCAGGCCACACAGCTCTGCCAGCCTTTACAGGAGCAACCCCTTGTTTAATCACCTATTTACACAAGCTCCACCGCCGTTATTGTAAGTTAAGAGTTATCATGCCAGTTAGTGCCCACACTGCGCTTTATGGCCCACTCTGAACTGCCTGTTATTAGGACTAAGGCATTCAACTTCAGCATTTTTCTAAGACTACATCATCAGCAGCAAGCTCCTATTTTTCTTTCAGTAATAGTGCAGTGCCTGTTGTTTGTCTTTTTAAAAATATTTTCTGTCAGGTATGTCTTTCTTGAGAGAAGCACAATTTAGAGATGGATGAAGTCAGCTGCATTTTCACAAAGGAGTCCGGTCCAGTTCAGTTCATTACACAGTTGATTGGTTATTTTCATGTTTCCATCGGTAAAGGCTGTGGTTGGTAACAGTTGGACCGCTCCATTCTGTCTGATTTTTACATGATCCGTGCCCATGGATTCACAATCTGTGCCCTTGCACGGTTTTGCCATCTGTGCCCAAGGCTTTGTAACTCATACATCATGCTCACAGTATATATAGCAATCTGTATGGTGTGGTTGAGCATAGATCCACAACAACAACAACAACAACACCAAAAAATGTTTTGGTTTCTTAGCAGAGATATTAAATATGAAGACAGATGTCTCACTTTTCTCTAAAATGAAAAAGCAGGAGCTTTTTTCCTCTTCAAGTTTTATTCTGTTTTTTCACCCAAAACCTTGTGGGCACTTTCATGTCAACAGGCCAGGGGAAAACCTGCATTAAAGCAATTTCTAGTGGAGGGCCAAAATTCTTGGATGGTTGATCTGCACTGAAAATGCAAAATGAAACTAGGTTTTAGATATATATGTATGGGTTAGGTTAGGGTTATAAGAACAACCTACTATTCTGAAAGAATTATGTAAAAACGCAGCTAAAACCATTAGTCTGGAATATACAAACAGGACAATGCCCAGGTCTGCCATGGACAAAGGTATCTTGACCAAACATGTTGTGATCCCTATGTAAAAAGTGTTTCCAGTATTTTATCAGTTTAGAGTTTGGCGTTGTCCTTGCTGGTCAAACACACAGACTGCTTTGCAACCAGAAAAGTCTTAATAGCTCACTGTGGTTATTCCCTTCTAATTCCATCTTCCTTGTGATGCATCATACCTAATAAAGATGAGTCTCACTGTGAGAACCTCTGCCAACCATTACAGCACCAGACCTCACTGTTAATCCTCCCCTTACACGTACTGTAAGTGTCCCCCCACCACCCATTGCTTAGCATTACCAGCAGAGGCACTGGCTGGCCCACACAACAATTCATGACCAGTCTACTCTGCTGGCTGGCCCACACTGCCTTCCCAGCACCGAGCCACTGTATGATTCCACTGGGGAGCTTTCATTTATGTTTCCTATTGCCATTCAGTGTTGGAATAAATAGTTTCCGACCAGACTGGGATCACTAAACAGTTTTTAGAGGCATCACCGAAGCGTTGCTGATTATGGCCTCTATAAGCCTGCATTTACACAGAAACGCAATTGTGTTTTTTAACTGTTTTTAACACAGACTTGTTCTTTGACAGGGTGCCTCAGTATAATGAATCCTGATGAAAACTCATTACTTTGTTTCGAAATCAGCATTGTTTTGACATCTTTTCTAGGCAACACAATGGAAAAAACAAAATAGTTCCAGTATAAATCCATCCATAAAGACTAACCTCATACAATAAATTGATGACAAATGCAAAGAGGAATTTCATAACTAGCTCATATTACATTCATGCATTCTGCTATGTATTTTCTCAGCCTTATACACATTCTATGAACAGTTCATGGAGATTAACAAGATTAAACTGATTTACTGCAATAGGACTGCATTGAATAACCTCAAGTTGTCCTTGACTCCATTAATGAAGTGTGTGGCTTACTGTATTTTGAAAGGAGGTTGAGATTTTGTCCTGAGCTCTTAGTCAGACTGGTTATATTAAATAAGAGCAAGAAGAAATTAAGGGAAATACCCTAAATATCTGTCTGTAATTCAAGACCTTCATATTAATCCAAACCTGGAGAGAGGAGAGAACAGCTGTTTAACTGGTGCAAATGTAGCACGCAGACAGCTATTGAAGTATTATTTTATACTATCATAAAAATGTCCCTTCTACAGGTGACAAGCATCTTACAATTTATACAAAAGAATACAATTCAGATATTATCAAAAGCTATTTCTGTTGATGTTGCCCAATGTAAGGTTCAGTTATTTGGAGACAGATTAACATACTAAATGGCTTGAGAAATAACTTATTTGACAAAAAATTGCTTTCTTAACAGAACTGAAAATTTATTAAAATAACATAACAATGTAATCTGAATATGTCTGTGTTTTATACAGACATTTTTTACTTTCACAACCAAGGTCACAGAGAAACAAGCAGGAAATTTGCTAACAATTAGGGAAAGCCTGATCCAAACGTACACACCCTTTGAAAACATCTGATCAGTCTGCCTAAAAGTTTGTGACAGTGGAGCCTCTATTGGTAGATGCTTCAATTAAATTATTTACAAATTATTTCTGGTGCGATTCAGGAGCTGTGCATATTTTTTGCATATGTTTGATTTAGTTTTTACCTAAACACCGTCGGTTTTGGTTTATTATAGTTTGATGGGAAAATAAAAAAATCTTTGGTCGTTCATGATACAGTGGAGCGAGATTACAGCACCGTCATTCAGTTAAGACATGTGCTTCACATTATTTCTAGTAATGAGCATGTAAAAAATAATCTAAGACATGTGTCCTAAAATAAATAAATTAATTAAACCAGCCTGTCTGTAATTTTTCAGAAAAAAACAACACTGAAAGTATTGCACTGAATAAATAATGCTTTGTATCTTACAGCTGTCTCCTCACATTGCTCTCATAGTTCACAATACAATTCAGTTGACATGGTTTTGAAAAAGATGACACTGAAGAATGATTTTTCTTAGCTTGACACATAATTGAAGACAGTTTGCTCTAAGAGCATTTCATGAACAAAAGGAATCTAACTTATTGAGAGCTGAGAGAGGCACAGTGTATGTGCTTGTGACTTCACTATGAGTAAAAACAATAGAGCCAACATTTTTGTTTGTAGAAAAAAATTAGAATTTCTTGATGAAGTATGATGCAATCTTCCAAAGGGAAGCAAGATTAAACCAAACAGATTTGGTAAAGTAATTTATCTGGAGGAACTCAGCAAGCTACAAAGGAACAGGATCAGTGGATGCTGTGCAAATCAAATTAATATACAAGCAATTTTAGGCTCGTCAATCAATGCAAATCTACCTAAACTAAATAAAATGAAGTACAAATAAAACCTTAACAAAATGCCCCTTTCTAGCCTAAAAGCCAAAAACATTCAATACAAATGTCCTCTCCCCAGTAAAGTAACTGATTCTTCACTAAGCACTGCTCTTGAACACAAATGGATAAATCAGAGCGTAGCTTTTGCCAGCTCTGACCGATGTCTGACAACTACACGGCTGTGCTCCATTGAAACTCATGCAATCTGTTTGAATTTTCTTCATTTTCAGGCTGGTTATGTGGATTTTGAGCTCATCGTGGTTTAATGTTGTGTCTGGGGCACTTTTAAAAGTGATGCTCGTTATTTGGTGAGTTTCGAAGGAGATTTACGTTCTTTACCTTCCCAAAATCAAACGCTGTAAAGTGTAACGCTATGCTCTGGGCAAAACTGTTCGTGCATCCTTATTCCCCATTTCACCTCTCACAGTGTAACAAACACAGCTAACATTGCATCTGCTTCGGTAACCCTTCAATAAACACTGAAGCCATGCCACATTGTTATTAGTGAATATTAGCTGGTTACATTACGTTACTTATAACTGTTGAAGGCGTTAGCAAGCCTGGCCATCTAAGCTAAATTTTATGGCTGCAGTCCAAAAAAAGCAGCTCTCAATAGTCTGCAACACTGGCAACCTGAACTCAAGCCTGACCAAAAAGCTCAATTTTACTTGAAATATAATAATATAATAATTTTAATATATAAAGGGACGTGTCCTCTGCTTGTCCTAAATGGGTCCTAAATCGTTACCATGCAGGGTCCTTGCTTGCTCAATAAATGAAGTGAAACAGAAGTTGAAGCTGCTGCACTGTGATCTGTAGGCTTTAACATGTATCATTCTATTCATAACTCTAACCTGTTTTCACTGCTGAGTCAATCTGCCATCTTGTGTTTATTATTCAGAGGCATACTGCAGACCTTCTGTAATGGCTTTTTTGTTTTTTCAAAAATTAGAGGATATTTCACCAGGGAGTGTAGTTAGTGACAGTGAAAGCTCCACTCTAGCTCTGAAAGCTTGACAGACATAGCAACAGTAGCTAAGGGGGGCGTGGCTTAGCAAAGGGTCAGTTGCCTGAGTTATCACACAAAGATCACCTGTCAAAAACAATCGCAACATGATATCACAGCTGCCCTGAACTGG
This sequence comes from Naso thynnoides, assembly GCA_029783665.1. Lineage (NCBI taxonomy): Eukaryota > Metazoa > Chordata > Actinopteri > Acanthuriformes > Acanthuridae > Naso > Naso thynnoides. The sequence continues at coordinate 23,874,580 of JAQLOL010000025.1, forward strand.
AGTATAAGTCACTTGTCTACCCTGTTCCAGTGAGAAGAGTCAGTGGGCCAACCTGAAAAAATGGCACTGGCATCTAGGATCAGCTGCATTCTGGGGAAAAATCATAGACTGTATAAAAATCCTATTTAACATAGACACAAAGAACTGGGAAAGGTGACATGGGACAGGCGCGGATGGAAGTGTGAGTGGTTGTTTTTCTCTATTTTTCAGCCTTTTGATGAACAAGCGATCTACCTCCAGCACTCTTACCAATACCTCCTACATAGCCTATTGAATCATAACTGCAGTAGAAAAGGGAAGAAACAGTCAACCTGTTTTTGTTTGTCTCCCCGATCTTGTTCATTAAGGTCAATGTGAGCTGCTTCTTTGTTCTTTCTTCCAAGAGAAAACAGGTGGAGTTCACATCTGCCTTCGCTTAGCAACAGCATTGAAAGTAATTAAACTAAATAACAGCAATCAGACACAACTGACATTGGTACAAACCAGATTCAGGATCACTTACATCCTCCTCTCTCTCTCTCTCTCTCTCTCTTTCACACTTTCACACAACTGTGGGGATACTATTCCTGGCAGACAGCTGTTCTGGTGATGATTCCTGGCCCACCTCTTTTCTCTGTAAGAGGTCATTTGTCTCTCTTGTCACTCCGGTTCTCTGTCAATACAAGTGTGTGTGTGTGTGTGTTTGTGTGAATTTTCTTTCCTGGCTGCCATGCACACATGCTTACATGCCCTTCTCTTCTTTTAACAGAGCAATATGGTATTCCCTCCTTCTCTTCATGTGGTCATGATGACGCTTCCAAGAAAGCGGAGTGGCCCGAGGGTTTGGCCGTGGTGCGACCGTCAGCAGACCATTGCTGCGGTCAGAGAGGGAGACCTTGCTGAAAAGAAAACCTCCCATGGATGGATGGGGTGCAGCCTAACAAAATCCCTTCTCCTGACAACCTCTGTTAAACAAACATGGCACGGCGTGGCAACGGCCCAAAGGAACACATTCATTAGTGTTTATTCATCCCTGTCTCCACTGATCCCTCTTTCCTTTTTTGTCATCTTTGAGTTAAGATCTATATATCAGATTAACCTCTCGTATTTATTTTTCTCATATTCCTTTGCAGCCTCTCTTTTTTACTTTCTCCCCCTCTCATTTTTGTGGCATTTTTCCATCAGTGCACCTATCAATTTCTCTCTTATGCGGGATTCAATGCTTTCCTCTGTGCCGTTTCCAGTCAGTCAGACCCTGGCTAAGACAAATATAGTTTTCAATACGCTTTTACTGGTAATGAACCCATCAGTGGATTTAGCTTGTACTCCTTGCTGGCAATTCAACTTGCAAAAAGAGTGCGTCCATCTATCTAACTGACTGGCTTTTCATTTCAGTGCAATCTACAAAGTGTATAAAATTACTCTGAGCTCATTAGAAAAGCAAACAAGTATAACTGGTTGTAAATGACGAGGAGAGGTTGACTGGAAGTCCCGTGTCGGCCCCTGGGCCTCCTTAATTTGTATGTATTGGTAGGAATAACCAAATGAAATCAGGAAGGGGACATAATTTTGGGATTGTTTTTTACAACCTTGGTCTTTATTTCCAGTTGTGATAATGTATTACTTGCCAACTTAACCACTGAGATTTGCGGAAGGTGACGGCATCGCTACAAGAGGCCAACGAGGAAACAGCACTGTCAGAAAATGTAACACGCTGTTCACAAACCCTCCATTGTTGCTTGTTGTGGGGAGAAAAAAAATCCTCATTTATTATCCCCCAGTTGTCAACTGGAAAAGTTCTCTCTCTCTCTCTCTCTCTCTCTCTCTCTCTCTCTCTCTTATATTATTTATTTATTTATTTTTGCAGGACCGTCTAGTCTTCTGGAATGAAAAACAAACAAACAAACAAACAAACAAAAAAACAAAAAAACACTGTCTTTATAATAAGCAAATAACCAATAACACAATTGACCACCAGTGACCATGACATGATATTGTGTTGCCAGAATAAGGGATAATGTTTGTGACTAAACTAAATAGCTCATTGAATGATGACCAAATCAAAAGTAAGGGTATAAAAAACTGAGGTCATGTGACCCTAATAATAAAACTGATAGCAAAATGTTATATTTTTTTTTCCTCTGCTGAGTTACACAGTTACTCTCTTGTCACTCCTACCTGCCCTGCTGTAACCTCTGTGTTCCCTCCAGTCCTAATTATTTGACCGCTCCACCCACCCGTACCTGTTCCCATTTCTATAAGTCAAATAACACTTAAAGGCGCCATATGTAAGAATGTGGCCCAAAACGGTTACTACACTCACATTCAAAATACTGCGGTGAGCCGTATCCGCCTCCCCTCTGCCTCCCTCCCCTCCAGACTCGAGGTTGCCAGAGTGGTTGGCGTATCCTCCGTCAGCAATGAGCGACGAGCGACTATGGCGAGCGACGAATCCTACGCTGTAAGTTCATCATTTGTTTGCTAAGTAATCATTTATTTATTGCAATTACAGAGAGACCTACT
>JAQLOL010000025.1:23890817-23907083 GCA_029783665.1 Naso thynnoides
ATACAGGCTATGGTAGTGAGAGATCTGCTATCTGGCTGTAGTATGCAAACAAGATGGCAAGCGCACTACAGAGGACTAATCTTCACATCTGTGCAGTTGGATTTGGATTATTTATCACACGTTAACTGTACACTTACCTTTGAAGTCACTCAACTGTAATCAGTTTTCTTAATTATAATGTTCCATAATTGTCCCTGTAGGAGAAATGTGATTCCACAATGTGTGCATTATTTTTGCCTTGGAATTAAATACATGCACATATACAATATTCAGAAGAACAGACATTTCTAATGCACAAGCTATTTATATGTAGTGCAAGCTCAAATTCATGTAATTTTGTCTCAGGTAAACTTTGGGGAAGCAGCGTGGAACTTGAAATATTTAAGTTGTGGCACCCCCTGTGGATAAAAGTTGTATAAGCGTCACCTCCTGTGGTTGATTTGGCTAGTGCGCGCATTTATTTTGGACGTAAGTAAAAGAAAGACAAGTGATTTTAATGCTATTCTTCATTGTTTGCATGATGCATAGCAATGAGGGAATATATCTATTTTCATCGATTCTGTAACATCAAAACAGTGGAAAAAAGTTACAAAAAAATTTGTGCTGTTACCGTTCATACACCTTGGTTAAATGTAATCCTACAGCTAACAGATTGCTCAGTTAAGGTAGTTTTGTTATTAATTGAATTAAGTTATTTATATTTTTTGTCATATAATGTCTTTAAAATAATAAGCCAACAGCAAGAAAGAGCTTGCCAACAAGGCCCACATTGCTACATTATAAGGGAGTGATACATAAGTATCTGCTGCAGTACCACTAGATTACAGAGAAGCTTCTTTGCTCCGTCTGTGAAACGCCTCAATTCATCCTGAGCACCATAAAAAAACAGGTTTAATTTTCAGGCATTTGGAATAACTACATATTTTGGTCAAAATAGACAATCACGTCATTGATGGCAACTTTTGCTTATGTGGATCAGACAGATGATTTAGCATTAAATTAAATTAAATCAAATATTTCCATTCAAGTAAATTCAAAACAGTTTAATTCAATCCTATAAAATTGTGACCGTTTGATAACCAGTTTAAAGTTGAAACTCATTTCGACTGGATATTCACAATAAATCAAAATGGTGTGTTTTTGTTGACAGACCAGAAACCAATTGTCAATTTATGGACATATGGCAAGTCAGCAAATGTCCTTTTTTGTGTGTGTGTGAGTGTGTGAGTGTGGAAAAGTCATGCCACAGAGGCATCTGGTTCACCTCTTAACACCCACTCACCCACGCTACAGACCTCACCACCAATAAACACGTCAGGAAGGCTGGTTGTGACTGTATTATGATGTCTGCGTGCATGCGTTTGAGATGGTACACGTCCAGCTTCCATCCCACTGTTGTTGTGGTGCATCCCTACCGCAACACTGAAAGACGTGTGTGTATATTTCTGTTTTTGCCTTTGTCCCCATGTGTGTGTATGTTCAGTCATCCTGTGGTGAGCTGTGATTTCACCGCTAAGACTCCCCTCCCTTATTACAAAGGCTTGTAGGTGGGTGAGTGTGTATTTTCTTTGATTACGTGAGACCTTCTGCTTCTACGTAAGCGGGCTGTGACATTTTGTCTTGTTCCTGCATGGGCCCAGCGTTTGGCAGTTACAAAAACACAAAAGGACAAGCAGATTTGCTTTTGGACCTTTTACGTCATATCTTGAGATCACCGTGTGGGAGCACCCTTTCGGGTTTTCTGCGCAGTTGTAGGGTGTCTATTCCACATTCTGACCTCTGTGTGGGAGTTTTATTTTTGGTTGAAACCCTGATGAAGTGAGGATGCTATTGTTCTACTGTACAGTCATTCTTTTAAACTTCTTTGGAACACTTTATTCAAGGTATTAAACAATCAACTGGAGGGAAAGAAAACCCACATTTCAGTTTCAAACCCAAAATGTCACTGATAAGTGTCACCAGATGGCCCACTGACATACTTCTACTGTTTGACTCCTGATTGTATGAATGAATATGTGTGTGTCTGTGTGTGAACAGTTATTTGAGGACGACGTGCAACTGGGAACAAAAGTCATGTCCCCATGTAATAAACAGCTGGTTTTAGGGTCAGTATTTAAGATAAGGACAGGGGTAAGGTTCAGGAAAGTAGTTGTTATGGTTAGAGTTGGGGTAAGTCTCCAGAAAATGAATGTAAATCTGTGTAATTTCCCCAAAATAAAAGTAAGTTGGGTGTGTATGTGTTTTCTCACAGAAAAGGGAAAATGTTCTTTTTTGATGGAGTTGCTTATACCCAAAGTGCACATACTTCTGTCTCTTTGAAACACTACATATCTCAAAAATTGACTTCACTGGAGAGAGCACAAATTTTTGAATTTCATGTCCCGACCTCTCAGTTAATGAATCAAACCATTCACAACAACAAGAGCAACGGGGGAGTAAGCTCATTTTGACCTGGGGGAAAATTTGTTGTCCAATTTGTTGTTTCTACCTCTAGACAACTCTCAATCAAAGCCAATGAAAAAAAAGACCTTGTTGTTGCCCTGAAGTTGTGTGGGATCATGAGACTTTTCTTATTTCACTGTTAAACTGTCACCATTACAGATGAAAATCTGTCTGTGTGAATCAGGCAGAAATGTTGGCAGATGAGGTAATGCATCAAAGTTTTATTTACATTTTATTTAGTATTGTTTGCTGACTTCCTTTCTCACTGTCTGGTGTTACCCTAGAAGTTACAGTGACAGGTGACAAAAAAACCCACTGTAACCTTGGATAAAATTACAGATTTCTCTGGATTTAAAGATCATCTGAAACATTTTGAACAATGCAAGAACACATTTTACAAAAATATATAGGCTATCAAAGATGTAGTTGTTTTTAGACATTTTAATGTAAAAATGTTACATATTGTAAGTTTAAAATTCAATTTGGTTACTAGCTTATTCTAGAGCCCTCAACTGTCAGATGGTCATCAGATTACAGTGATTACATAACACAGTTTTTAAAAACAAATTGTAAAACCAGTAAGTGGACCATAAGCCAAGTGATTTTTTGATAACAAAATCCATTTTTTCTGAGTTTATTTTAGAAATAATTAATGTAACCACTTATTACTTACACAGCACTTTGTAGAAGAACACTGTAAAATATAATCACAGCAAATTTCTCTTTCTGGGTCTCAAAAATAATGAACATGACATGTGTATTTTCCATTCAGTTTATTTAGCATATTCACCTCACATTACTTACATTATGATATAATTTTATTTATTTATTTATCTTTTACAGTAGTCCAGTGACTAATAGACAAACTACAATCAATCATGTCACAGACTTTGTTGAGTGCACACAAATATATGCAGAATGATGCAGTTTCAGTATCAGAGCCTCATCAAAGTGGACTGTACTTTGCAGCAGCGGTGGCCTAAAGGTTAGAGGCTGAGAGGCTGCCGGTTAAATCCAACCGGAAAACTCTGATTGAGGCAAGTGAGAGAACAGCTTCCAGGCTCGGCTCCCGATGAAACCTCCCTGAATAAATAAAGGGTAAAGAAAATAGCCAGTGAAATTAGTTATGGGACATGTGGCTATAAATCATACAGTAGATTTTCCTTTTTTGTGAAATATTGTAAAAACCATCTGGAGGCTGTCGAGCAAACACCTGAAAATACATTTTATGGGAAAATGTTTGCAGCACGGTCCTAAGACTCAGTTAACCCAGTGTAACTTCAGGATGTGTTTCAGTTCTTTCACCGGACAGAAGCTTCACAGCATTTGGTCTGTAATTCTTCACTGTCAGGGCTCAAGTTCATGCAGCCTCTCAGCACATGTACAGTGTTGTCCATCCTCATTGAGACAGTATTTCCACCAGCGGATGTTCAAAAAAGCACAGCAGTCTCACTTTATTACTTGGGTTGGTGCAAATAAACAGCTGTCAAAGACTGTATTTACATGCTGTCAAAGCTTTAAACATTGATCCTGGAAAATGTTTCTTTATTCACACTGATTAGAGCTACTTGCTCCAACACATTGGGTGTGTTAGACTGATTGTCAAATAGATAAAAACCATGATTTCAGACTGTAAATTTTGCATTATAGACATATGGAAATGATTTTCTCTGATCGTTTTACCACAGTCTTTTAAAAATGAGGAAAATATCAAGATGAGGAATGACTTTCTTCCTGATTGATTAAGGAAAGACACTTTTAGTACTTTAACTGAACTCAAACTTTCCCTTTTTTCATAATTTGCTACTGTTTGAATAGCTTGTCCCTCTAAAATCTGCCTTCTCTAAAAAGGACTTTTAAAAGTTTTTTGTAGCTTAAATCTAACTGAATTAATTACATCATCTCATGATCACTGGATGCAGCTTGTTAGACTCCGCTCCGCTCTCGCCTACACCATTCACCACTTTGCGTAATCGCGAAGGATGCAACCATTTATTTTTAGGGCTGACTGAAAAAAGAACAGAGACTGGGATGTGCGCTGGATAACGAGGTGGGTGGGCACACGGTCTCTCTCTCTCTCTCTCTCTCTCTCTCTCTCTCTCTCTCTCTCCGTCTCTCCCCCTCTCTCTCTCGCTCGCTCGCTCTGTACTCTATAAGACCTGTGATGGAGACCCCGTCACACCGCAGTTCACTTTTACGCAGTGGAGATGAGCGCTCGGATAGCGAAATCCAACCCGGCCATGAAACTGATAGTGGTGAGTAACCAGAATTTCCTGCTGAAACGATCCACTGGGGCACAGAGACAACGCTTACTCAAGGGATGCCATCTTTTTTTTTTTTACTCTTTAATAGTTTCTTACGATGGGATTATTGCGTTATTTTTACGGTCCGATAAACAAGAGGTAATTGGGTTGCGCACTCGCTTTAGCACAGATGTATTTATACAAAATATATATTAGCCTACAAATGTCTTTTATTAGGCTGTGCACGTCAGTGACGATATCCTCTGAAATACAGTCCGTTTATGAGATGCGACGCTCAGGCTCGGCCATGATCACACCGAGGAACATGAATGTTAATTCGATGTCATATTAGCAATATTATGGTGAAAATTCACACCATCAGACAGAACCGCGTGCAGGACCTGTTTTTACAAGTCAAATAATTAAAAAAAAAAATACATGTGACGGATTTGAAAAGTAAAATCCCCTCATGATGTTTGGCTTCAGCATTTGTATAAAAGGCTATATTTGCATGACATTTGCTTCAGGTAAAAAGATTTCTTTCTTTTGGGGAAAGCTTGTCTGCTGTAAAATACCAGCAGAGACTAAAGGGCAAATAGACCTTAACTTAAACTACCCTAACTTTAATAGGCCTATAGCTGAGACAAAAGGACACCTGACAATATAATTAAGTCCCAAAGCATAAGGTCATAAATGATGTGTAGAGATGTGATTTCTCTTTAAAGGGAACCTCTCACGCTGTAATTTGTCTTTGTTTGGTATTTTAAATTGGATTAAATCATAATGTAAGATGTTTGAGTCCAGCTCCCATTGCTCTGTATGTCTCCCAGACTCTATGATAAGATTTTCTAAGGTAAATAAAATTCTGAACGTTTGAAAATAGAATTGACTTTTGTTCATATTAGAGGCCATTTGCTTCTAATGATTTTGCTCACCTTTTCATTCACTGTAAATACTCACATCGCACAGAATAGACGGACTTTCATCAGTGAATGAAGGTTTCCTTCATACAGCATCTTGATATGAATGAAACTTCACACTCTCAGACTAGAGCTGTGGCATGTTGCCAGCAGATGGTGTTTGCTGAAGTCTGTCGTAGCACTAATTTGTTCTACAACATGGTTTTCAATGTATGCCCCCTGGGCTAAGAGCGTTTTTTTTTTCTTGTGGTGTGTTTTGCATGCTGTGCTGTGTTGGGGCCTTCGCAGATTTTGCATATGTTCTTTTACAGATGTGTATCAGGGCAGAAACAGATCGCAGATCACACACTGTAGCCACATAACACAGGACCCACTATCTGTCCTTGCCGCCTGCATGTGTGTATGTTTGCGTGTGTGTGCGACCGAGAGCTCGTATTTTGTGAAGTGCACGGTCAGTGAGTAATTTTGTTTGTATGATGTGACTGTTTGCGTGCATGTTTATTTTCTGCCATCATTTCATGAGATATCGTCCACAGTATTTCCTTTACCACAGCATGGTCTACACTCCACAACTGACCTAAAATAGGCAGATATTTTGTTCTTGCAGTTTATGACATAGGGCTCTTGTGTTTATCCATCTCTAAGTTAGTACGTCAGTCACTGGGCCAGCCAAACAGGCAACTATTTAGCCAATGAGTCAGTCTACCAACCACTCAGTCAGTCTTGACTCAACTGTCAGCTACCAGTCAGTAAGTGTGTCTGCACAGATTTCAATCCTTTACACCTTTCTGCTTGTGTATCCACTTGTCAACCAGCCACCTGACAGTCACTTAGACTTCCTTAAGGTAATTCTCTTCTTTTTTTAGATAAAAACACAAGTTGTTTTTGTTTATAACATTGTCTGTGCTTAGAAATCTAGCAGTAAATGCACCTCCTGCACCTGTGTGCTCTTCCTGTTCCCCTGCATGTTTCTGAGACATGTGATTGTGTTTTGTCTGCTGAAAACACACACTTTTTGTTTGGGTCGTTGCCCAGGATGATGTCAGTAGAATAGGCATCCAAATTAGACATAATATTGTCAGTTGTTTTGTCTTTTTTTTCTTCTTGACATGTCAAGTGAACTGCAGTGGGGAATTGGGGCTCAGAAGTACATAATAATGCAGTTGAGGAGGATTTCTGTTTCCTCTCTTCCATTAGTTTGTACGGGTCAGCAGGTACCCATCAGTCTATCTAACAGTTATAATCTGCATCCATCCTATAATCCAGCCACTCTTCAGATGTAGGAACTTACTGTATCATCTGTTATCTGCGCTCTCTTTATCTTTATCCCTCTGTCCCTGTTGTGACCGTTGGCATTAGATGCAACAACTTCCCTAAACCTGGCAGCAGGTTCACAGGCTGGCAGGAGAAGTTGTAGAGGTCACTTGGCCAAACGGACTCAACAATATTTTTTTTTCTGGAGGGGGGCGGCGACACACCCAACCAAAAAGTGCGATGGGCAGTGTGAAGATGGGGTCGGATGGGGGCACAAAGAGGGTGTGTTAAGGTACAAGATCAACATGTTTAAAACAAACATGCACAAACGTTTATTCAGAAAGTAACGATTGACAAGTTGCTTCCGCACACCTTACTTCCCCTTTTCTATCAACAATAGTACTGATAACAGAGGTGTGTGTGTGTGTGTGTGTGTGTGTGTGTGTGTGTATGTGTGCGTGTGTGTGTGGGTGGGGGGGCACAAGTGTTAAAAAAACTCATCTGTCCAGTGTGAATGTGAGTGTGTACTGACTGATTTACAGGCACAGAGAGCAGAAATAGAGATACAGTTGTTGTGTTAGTCGCTCACTGGCCTTCATCTCTGTTTTATCTCACGACTTTATGAGTCATATTAAAAACAGCATGGCTGATATAATGCAAATTTCTGTAGTAAGTTTGTTTGACACTAGATGTGTTAGATCAGACTGACTGATTTACTTTGCTTGAATTTTAAACAGACAGAACATGTAAAGTCTCATATTTAAACATATAAAGTTTTCAGATAAATACAACTAGTATTTACTTAGAATTCTTTCTAGTTCAAGATGTGTTATCTGCTGTAAGCAGGGTTAGTAAGTAAAGTGAATGCCACACTATCTGTTATGCAGCACAGTGATTGATAATTTATCATATGTGACATTTTTAGATTGTTAATTGTGGAGCATTAATGTGTAAGTAGCATTTTCAGTGTGTCCTCTGGATGAGTTGTAAATACTTTAACCAACGATAGTAAAAAGCAGCAGGTAGTGACAGAGAGGCCAGTGGTTTCCCGCCAAGGAGTTGGGCCGGTCCAAAATGTCACAACATAAAACTAATAGATAATGGACAGTTAATAAAAGAAGAAAAATAAAGATCAGTTCAGCTACACCAATTAAATTCATTTGGTGGACTTCTCTTAATTTTTTTCCTTTTTGTGAATTATTACATGATATGACGTTCAGGGTCCTTCATTTATAGACATCTGACGTAAGCTAAGCAGGGGCCCAAAGAGGCATTGATTAATTGATTACATAAATTTATGTATAATTATTAATAATATTTTTTAAAGTAACTGGTTAAAACAACAGTGGATTATAAAGTCTGACAATTTCCTGAAAATTCTAAGCAATAATTTGCATTTGTTTCAAGATAGTCACTGATCTAAATTCCCAAAACATTAAGGAAACAATCCTTCTGCCGTCATTGATCAATGTTAGGGCTGCAACCAATTGTTATTAACACAGATAGACTCTGGAATTCAAAACTGTTTTTCACAGACTCAGCTTGGTTTGCAGTACGACAGACAGCAGACTGGCTGGGTTTAGGGAATTGACAAAATAGTATTAAAATCTTGGCCGATTTGAATATGTCAGACATGTGCTCACACATATTTCAGTTTTTTCACAAGGTTGTTAGCAACCAGTTGTTTATAATTTTGAAAAAAAAATTGAACTTTATTAGAGATTTGAATGACTGTGAGATTACAGCCTGATGCAGAAACGCAGACTGTGCCATAGTAGCTCTCTGTCTCCTTATGAGTGAAAAAAGACAGAATCCTTATTCACACACACACACACACACACACACACACACACACACTTCTAAGAGCTGGAATCCCCCCTCAGACCACCTGCGTTCTACAGTTAACTGAAGCCATGTGCCTGGTGGATAGGCTGGTGTAGTGTGGTTTGGTCCCTTTGTGCCAGGGCTCTTCTCCTCATGCCATGAATTTAAACTGACCCCAGGCTCACCAAACTCTAAATCTCCTCTTTCTTGCCATGTCAATGTGCTCCACATACATCGTAATCATAGACCTTGATGCTATACATTGGAAGTTACTTGAGTACAGAAGCTAATTTGTTCTGGAAACTGTATGTAAAAGCTTATGATGGGTGAATGATAAGTTTGTGTCCTAAGGTAGAAGAAGATGAGCTATGCAGCTTTTATTAAAAGCATTAGCAGTTCAATTCTTGGAATGGTTTTGCAGAAAGTTTTAATTCTTTTGTGGTAATCTTTTGCTGGTTTAAGAAAGCGTATATCATCCAGGAATGTAGACTGGAAGATGTCCAGTACCTGATCCTTATTATCTGATTTGACACCCTTTAGTCTGCTTATCCTTCCCCAAAATGAAGAAAGAGATCACTGGTCGCCACTCTGACAGTGGTTCCTGCGGACCATTTCTTGGATGTTGACTTCTATAAAGAAGGGATCACGATGCTCAGCAATGTCTGAACTAAGAGTGTAGATGGAGTGGACTGTGTTAAAAGTTAAATGTGCCAGGTTTTGTAAAAATGACTCCTTCCATCTTGGGCCACGAACTTATCAATCACAGTAGTCCGCGCACTCCTTTGAATCATATTTTTGAATCATATCCAAACAAACCAAAAGGTTTCCTCCTTTAGCAATCTGTCATTTCTATTTTACATAAACAAGCTGCCTGACTTGCACTTTTTGCACAATTTATCTTCAGTTTCAGTGCTTACGACCATTTCAGCAGCAAATATCTGTCCACTTATTTGATCGTTTTTCATCCATGTGAGTAAAATCAATGAACTCATCCCTCGCCTATTATCTATGAATATTGCTCTTTTACAAGCTCTGGTGGAGAGCATGTGTGATCATTCTTTGAGGCTTTTTCTGTGAGCTGTCTGAACTCTACAGTTATTCCGCTGCAGCCCATCTGTCACGCAGTCAAAGTGCAGTTCGTCCTGTCTCACCGAAGCACTCTGTCATCATCTCACTTCACTGTGGATTTAATTTTGACACCAGACGGGTCACAGAAAAACAAAAACTTTAAGTCTTATAAACCCCGTCTCACCAAAGGACTGGCACTGTTTCAGGAATTATTTAATGTCAGATATGCAACATGCACCCAGTCGAAGAATAAACACAAATGACACTTTTGCTCACTAGTGGTAAACATCTGAGTGCATTTTTTTTAACTATGTCTGGCTTCTGAGGCCTGTTTTTGGGAAACTTGGTCCATGTACTTTGCCTTACGTGTCACCTCATGTTACAGACTGGAACATACACTTCTGCCTTTGTTTGTTTCATTCCAGAGGATAACATCTGTTAAAAAACACATGTTCCCTGTTAGAGAATTGGTAAAGGTCGTCTTTGCTGTGCATAAACACAAAGTTTTCTCTCAACACATTTCAAATTGGATTTACTGGCAAGGATTACATAAGCATACTCTCTCAGATAAAGCAGATTTTTATGTAATGTAAATGTAAAATGCTTTTATTTGAACCATTACTTATTCTGAGAAAGGCAACTTTGTAAGTCAGCTGTCCCCAACAAGCGCCTCACACACAGCTTTCATCAGTTACACTCTCTGACATAGCAGCTGCCCTGCTTTGCTCTAGGGCTTCTTGCAAAGGGAAGGTAGACCATTATCATTACCTTCATACCTTCATGCATCCTTTCCTCTTAGCTGGCTGTGCTCCATGTAGGATATGCCTCTTGCTGAGCATTGCTCTGATGATGCTAACAGTATAATTATGGCTGTCAGCCGCTCCTAGCTGCTGTGTAATTTGGGTTTCCAGTGGTCGTCCGTGATGTCGTCAAATGGCAGCTTCTAAGGGGACAAGGAGGGTGAAAAGTTCAATATCTCTTTTAGTTGCTGATAGACTGACTCACACACCACTAGACATCTTCCCAATGAATTTACTCCCAAAAAGTTTTTCTTTTCCTCACTGGCAGGAAACTACTGTCCTGGCTGGTTTGGAAAAATGTGGTTCTTCCAGATGTGTGTCATGCCTGGATGAAAAATAAGTTCTACTTAGGCATTGTTTTTCGTCTACGGCGGATATGTGTTTGTCAGATAATCTCCATTTTAAGATGGAGCATGACTTGATCTGAGACATAAGTCCAAAAAACAAAAGCTGCTCGCCCAGTCATGATTAAAATATTTAACTGTTAATAAGATGTGGAAAAATGTCTGTTAAAGATCCACATCAAGGTGTAATATAAAATGAACTGATTGATTCCAGACAAGTGTGAACTCACATGCTTCACCACTAAACCCCCCCTTTTTATTTTAATAGTGCACTACATTTGCTTTTGAAGCACTGGTTTAACGAGGCATGAAACTGCAATGATAAAATGGCGAATGATAAGAAGCCAAGGTTATAAACTGAACATATGATGTATAATGTGTGAGAGTGCATGAAACCACAGAGCACTTTTGGGTTTTTTTGTTTTTTTCTGTCATAATATTGAACAGCAACATCTCTTAGCATACATGTGCTGTCATTTTATATTACCTACTGAACATTTCTAGTGTATAAATGCAGTCCAGCCAAACTACTGTGCTGTATGAGGGGAAAACAATGCTTGACCATTTCCACATGTGCTCATGACTGAAGATAGTCCAGCTCTGCCAGTAAACGCATCCTGACTCGAACCCAAGATTGAAGTGGAAGAAACAAGTGTAACCGTACCCAGGTGACCCTCTGTCAGCCCCTCGCTGCACTCCACCCTCCCGATGTTTCAGAATTGATTGGATGTGGTCTCGAGGCTTAATAGTGTGTATATACACTTCTTAATTTGAAGAGCAAGACTATGATTATGGGTTTGATTCCCACTGGGGCCACCCAGGCTACAAACAAACACATGCAGCCATGGTACTGCTCAGCAAGTCACTGTGGATGAAAGCCTTCCACCGAATGTATTGCTCAGAGGTCGATAGGTTTTGCCGGGAAAACCACTGCACTCACCGCCCTGTTTCAAGCGTAGGTTTCTATTATGGTGCGTAAAACCCATTCATCTATTTTTACCCTTTTTTTCAATGACCTCCATTGCGAAAGGAAACAGAAATAGAAGGACGCAAAGTTAATCCCCACATTTTTTTCTTTTCTGAGTAGTGCATCATTTCAAATTGAGGCCCAAAATAGGAATATGTGTACACTACAAGGGAGAACATAAATATAGATACATATACGAAAAGCAGATCAGAGAAGTGTGTAGCACAAGCAGTATGTTCTGTAAGATACGGCAGATGGGGACACAGCTGTGCAGCACACTGTCTCCTCCACATGCACAAACACACAGACATATTTCTCATGAAAATATTTTTGTGGCCAGATATTTCGTAATAAAACATTGAATGAGGGATGCACAAGCACATGTGCACACACACACACACACGCACACGCACACGCACACGCACACACACACACACACAGGAAAAAAACATTCTTTTCTTTTTCACTCTTTCCTTTTGTTTTACACACATACACAGAATATTGTTTTTTGTGGTTGCAAGTTTTAGATAAATGGGATAAGTGCAAATGCACACACACAGGAAAGAGATCAATGTTGTGTGGCGAGTAAACTGTGGAACTGAGTGGGTGAGTGTTTTGTATTCTGGTGGTAAATGGGGAAAGCCCAGTAACCTCCAACAGTTCTTTTATGATAAGCAGCCAGGAGAGGCAACCGCAGAGCACACAGACCAACACTGAGGAAGACAGTAATTGGACACAAAGCACTGACAAACGTGCACACACACACACACACACACACACACACACACATATGCATCAACACACACATTCCTGCATCTGGGCTCTCCTGCAAACACACACACACTTGAATGTTTTGGACTTGTTTGATGTATGAATTCATTCATTTTTAAAAATGCACACACAAACATGGTGAAAGGCAGAAAACCGCATTCAACAATACACACAGGCACACACACACATGCATGGACAGCCTATTGTTAGTTTGTCCAAGCAGTGAGGATGAATCCCGGCCAACGGGAAAGTCCACAGAGCCAATGGCTGAGGGACATCGAGGGAGCCACATGTGTAACATCTGGTCAGCATGTGGCCTCAACCAGCTGCATGGCTGCATGTCAAACATGCTCACCAACTGATATGGTAGATTTTATGTCTTGCCAAAGTTTTTTAGTTCTTGCTCAGGCGATGATACATCGGCTTGTTCTTTATGCAACTGCAACATATGTCCATCTGAGAGGCTAGCTAACTGCCACCTTATTTACAATGCTGTCCATAAGGAAGAGTTGCCTTTAGGAGAGAAAAAGACATATGGGTGTGGTGTTCTCTTGCTCCAGGGCGGTATTTAACAGTTGTAGATCTGCGTTGGATCATGTCAAGGCTTCGAAAGACTGCCCCTGTACAGTTATCTATATGTATGACATTCTTGCTGAATTCTCTGTTCTGACTCCCGGAACCGCTCTCTATAAAGCAGAGCGGCCTTTTTTTCAACTCGTTGTTACGGGAAGCTTTGGGCTGGCAAGAGCTCCAAAATATAAAAAAAAAAAAAACCATTTGAACCTTTAGCCAAAGAGGAGCTGTGCAGGAGATGGGTTTCATTAGAAATTTTTGTCACTACTGTGGGCTTACTTGTAAATCTTTTTTTTTTTCTTTTGCAGCTCTTCACAGCTTCTCTTTCCTGGGCCTTCCAGCAGCAGGCCGTGCCACCGACGTACAAATACCGTGACCCTGTGACATCTGAACTTCTAACGTGCAACAAGTGCCCCCCTGGTACGGCCGTGAGACGGCACTGCACTGCTGACACACCCACAGAGTGTCAGGCCTGTCCTGAGAAGCATTTTGCTGATGACTGGCACTGGGGGGATACATGTCAATACTGCACCTTGGTATGTATGACACCTTCTGAACATTTGGTACTTTGGTATGTGTCTCTATATTGTGCATTCAGGTGTGTGAACAAAAATTTTTGTGTGCAAGAAGTATCTCCTTTATATTTGGACTCACACTTCAGTGAATCAACCAAATCTGAACTCATATCAAGGTCAAGAATTACACTTGTTTCTATTCTCTAGATTCAATTTTATGCCACTCTTTTTTTGTTTTTGTTAGATGCATGACTGCACTGTTTGTTTGCATTTTGTTTGCTGCACCCGTCATTTTTATGAAAGAGCAGTTTCCCCCAAGAGTTAAGATATTTTGCCACTGTTGATTAATTATGTAAAAATATACCCCACACAATATGTGTCATTAATGCACACCTTTAAGGGTTTTATTTTCCTTTTCTAGTATGCGATTTATATAATTTTTCAAGATACCATATGGTAAACACAGCTTGTGCAGCAGCAGATTGACCTGCTTTGTGCTCCAGATCATGAGTGTAAATTAGTATAATCTCTGTTCATATTTCTATGCACAGATTGACCTTAACTGTCTGTTACTGAGAACATACAGCAGGTGTGTGACCATGCTTTGTTGTGTTTAGGTGTGTAAGGAACGGCAGCTTGTCAGGCAGCAGTGTAACAGCACTCATGACCAGCTGTGTGAATGTGCTCCAGGTTTCCACCTAGAGGTGGAGTTTTGCATCATACACAGTACCTGTCCACCTGGCTCTGGAGTAACAGCTTTAGGTAAGACCAAGATTTACATGAAGAATATATGCAGTAAATGTACCTACAGATGTACAGACTATTTTTGTTTTACTAAGAATATTTTAAACAGATTTTTTTATTTTAATGGGTCTGTCACTCTGGCACGGAAACCTTAACAGGCAATTGAAAAAGAATAATCTGGTGATTCATTTCCCAAGTCTCATCTAGTCTCATCTCATTTATTTTCTCTTCGGTCATTATTACTTCAGAAAATGTGGACAAAAAGTTCAGCTGGGACAAACTTCCATTATTCCCATTTCTCATCTGTGAAACACGTGACGTTTTTTGTCTGATGAGAAAAAAAATGTTTTGAAGAATAGTTTTTACTGTTTCATTTTACATCTGTGAAAACACGTTTAAAAAGTTTTTAAATTAAAAAAGATTTTTCAAAGATCATTTATATAATTTCCTTTTTTTTTAATCTGAGAGAAGCTCATTTTTCTAATTGTTTTGGTGGTACACATTTTGACCACAAGAGGGCGAGTGCAGTACTTCTTCACAGCACACAAGGGAGAACTTTTGCCTGTTTGGCAGAGGTCTTTTTTTATATTGTGAAAGAGTTGGTTTAAAAATGAAAATTTGGTCTTTTTCTCCACACAATTAAGTTGTTTTGTTGCCTAAACCTAAACAAAAGCATCTGGAAAAAGAAAACAATAAAAAATTATGACAATAACTCAAAGCATAAAAATGACAATGAGGATGTGAACTGCAGTGTCAGTAGGTAAACCATTCAGTCATCAGATCCCCTTGATGGACTGAAGTGATGACCTGACTGCCTAAAGGCTCCTGAAGTCCTTGCAAAACTCTCATGTGCAGAGCAATGGTGCACTTCAGCCTCTTGTGGCCATAATGTGTATTACAAAAACAAACACTTCAATATTTTCACCTGTTTTCACAGACAACAAAATAATAACTTAGTTGGAATGTTCCTGGCAAAGCTTATTTTTTTATTAGTTCCTCAGCCATGCACAAAGAAGACAAAAAATTGCTCACTGGAATTTATTTTTTGGTTTCACTTGCCACAGGTTTCCACATCCCAGTCAGCATGTGAATCAGATTTAAAAATAAAGCAGGAAATCGATGACTAAAAGTAGGGATCTGTGCCAAAACCACGATATGCAGGAACTCAGTCCATGCACAGCTTGGGAGAGGTTCAAGAAAAAAAAGTCCTATCAGCTCAATGCTATCAGTTCACCTTAGGAAAAGTGTTTGTGTGATTTTATGGGGATATTTGTGCTTGTGTGTTTGTTACTTTTCTGTGTTTTCAGTATTTTGAATAGAAACTCATCACTACGTAATTTATTTCAAAGTTCCTTCATTGCTTCACTATTCCACTGTCTCACTTTATGCAAAATCAGTTCAGTTTCCGATATGCTTGACTTATATCTCAGGAAGAAACTCTTACGCTGCCAAAGCAAAGATACACATCAGTAACAGATCAGCATTTTTCAATTAAGACGTCCTCTCCCTTTTAACTCTGGAAGCCCTCGGCTCTTCTCTCTTTATTCCTTTTCTTCTGATTCTGTGAAATCAGATCCAAATGAAATGTTCCAGATGCAGTCCTCTCTCTGAGCAAAAACAACTCATTCTTTCTTTTAACTGATTCTGAATTCTTTGTCTGTCTGTCTGTCACACACAAACAAGTTTAAAGTTTGGTATAAAAAAACACAGATTGGAGAAATGTAGAAAACCAGAAATATGTCACCGTCAGTTGTCCAATTTTTGTTTTTATGTTATCTTGGAGAAGTGTGTGTGTGTGTGT
>JAQLOL010000025.1:23907216-23929666 GCA_029783665.1 Naso thynnoides
CCTTTGCTGCATGTCATTCCCCCTCTCTCTGCCCTGTTTCCTGTCCACTCTTCAGCTGTCCTATATATAAAGGCACAGAAGACCCAAAAAAATCTTTTAAAAAAAAAACAAGAATGACAAAGGAATCCATGCACTCATCTCTTAGTGTTTGCTCTTATACAGCATATTCCGCCCTTTATTACTTGTTCCCCTTAATTTATTATCACGCATATTCTAGAAAGGGAACTTTAAAAACATGCATCAGCAATTTCTCAGTAAAATGGTGCAGCCTCTCCCTTGCCTTCCCAAAGAATTTCTTCCCTTTTAGAATTCCTGCCTCTGAGACCTACAATATCTATTTCTTTATCAAAACATCGTGGGCTAACTTAGTCATTGTGTGAAAACACTGTACTTCTATCTAATGGATTTATGCTTACAAGAATAGAAAGATGATTTCTTGTATTTGAAGCTTTAAGTCACCTAAATGTCCCTCAGACTGCTGCTGTTTGAGCCCAGTAAAGACTGTTCAATGATGTCCATCACTCCAGTTCTCAATGCACAGAGCTTGAGCCTTTTTCTTCTCATAATACAGTACCAAATTCAGCCAGTTATTAGGTCAGATGCAACCTAGGGCCTCATTATCACAGTGGACATCTGACCTAAAATTTGTTTAAGATTTTCTCTAGATTGCATCAGTAGTGCCTGTGGGCAACTTAAAGAGAGGCTGATGCTGAATTTCAACATTCCAGTGAACAGAATCTGATATTTTTACTGGAACCGCAGTGCAAACTGGCTCTACCCTTCTGATGACTTCATCTAGACTGAGACCAGAATTCACAATTGATGAAACAACATTTTCCATGAACTCTGGTTATCATCTGACCCCAGTAGCACTGACACAGCTCTAAGATGAAACACCGTTTTCCATCTTTTCCTGTAATGTGTATCCAATGTATAATCTGTTGAACGAAGTTCTGCACACATGAGATGGTACTTCAGGGGAATCCCCTCCCTAAAGCTGAAGGACTCATTATGTAATGTCTTGAGTCACAGTTTTGACCTTTAAACCACAGGATGTTAGAAAAACGATGGCTCAGTCTCCCAACAACACATGCCTTTTATAACTCAATCCCTCTTCCCTTGATCTCCTGATTTGTTTGTTTCTGGCTGTAATACATTCTCGCTCTCTGATCAAAAGATTTGAAGTCTTTCTAGCTAGTTTATCTGTGTTAATGGAAACTGGTTTTATCTGTTTATAAACTAGGAAAACTATTGAGAGACATAATGTACAGGACAAAAGCAACGTATGAATCATTGACACAATACAAATAATGATTTTTTTTTCTATCACGGCTGCAACTCTCAGCTATTTTTATTGTCCATTAATTGGGCAGTTATTTTCTCATTTGATCAATTATTTTCAGATCTATAAAATGCTAGAAAATTGAGAAAAAATGCTCATAAACATTTCTAATACTTTATTTGGGCCTGTTAGGTTGGAAACCTGTTTTCAAGGGAGACCTGGCATAAAGCATGAAACCTGTAAAGCTGCAAACAAACAAAGTCAGACAACAATAAATACAGAGAACTAAAATCTAGGGCAAAGTAATTAACCCCACTTTACAATAGTCTTGAATTCAGGCTTTCATTTATTATGAAGCATAAGCTACAAGTATAAATGCAGCAAATCCTCACAATTGGGAAGAATTAAGAATGGAATATACACATGATTAAACAAATCTAACATTTAATTGGTTTGTGTACTTACATTATCCAAAATGTTTCTGACAATCGTCAAACTCTGAGAAATTTCTAGTTTTATTCAAGGTAACGGTACGTTTAATTTTGCCGCTTAATGCTAGCTGACAAAAAAACAACTAGAAAGGCACTCAGAGAGCACATACCTTTGCCAAGACACATACACACCACACACACACACACAGGAGAAAGAGAGTCACTTAACAAAAAGAGGGGGGCACCCCTGCTGTTCCCCCAAGTCTCTAATACAGCAATGTAAGTGTACAGCATTGCTTTGTCCACTATGGGGACATTGTAATTTTTTTCTCTGTGGGGCCAAACTCAAGGCAGAGCCCACAACAATGTTCACGCAAAGTTTGGCATTGATCAGAGTGATGGCCACCGAGTTTTGGCCATTTAAAGTCATAAACACAGCTGTAGCGCCCCCTGTGGGTGCAACGACACATCTGACTCAGTTTATTATGTGAACAGTAAAGACAGCACTTGCTCTTATAAATGAGATCTACAGCCTTTTTTTATAAAGTGCTAACATGCTGATTGTGCATACAGAGGGGAAACATTAAGCGTGTGTCACTGTTTTATGCTGACACATCCTCATGCACGTTCCGTAGATCCGTTTGACATAAGAACTTTGCTGTATGCGTATCAGTAGTTTCGTGTTTTTCAAGAAGGGACATGAAGTGCCGTGATAGCAGGAAACCAGTCAAAGGTTAAATCTGATATAAGCTCTACTTGTCCGCCCACATGTTCTCACTTCTAAAAAAATTCATTTAAAAAGTTTTAAAAATGAGGATGTGATTACAACACTAGTTCCACTACACGGACATCATCATACAGTCATACATGTTTCAGGTCGTATACAAGAAGTTGATGCCTTTTTATTGTAACTATTAGTGACTGTAAAGTGGTAAAAATGTTTGTGTTACTTTTGTGTTACATATATATATATAATATGACATGATATGTGATATAAATTGGTAACAGTTAATTATAATGTGGTAACATTTTAGGTGATGATAAAAAATCATCAAACTAGATTAAAAAAGATCAATAAATAGTAAATTGTTGTTTTAATTGTTATGAAACAGTAATATTATCACATCTTTTGAAAACATTGAACTTGCATTATGAAGCTATTATGTTTAAAAATCTTTATTTACACAAACAAGTAGAATGATTTTGTACTTACTTTTATACATTTACACTGTTATCTTAACAAGTCAGTACATAAGTCACATGTCAGTGCAAATGGTAATATAGCTAAAGGTCTTAGAAGCTTTTTTTTTTATATATATAAAAGCGGATTTTCCTGTGAGACAAATTGAAACATCAGCAGAGAGATGATCTTAGGTTGCAGCTGAAGCAACGCATGGTTATAGTACTACTACTCATAGTCTTCTTCTACGTACATCAACAAAGTGATGTGGTATTTCCCATACGAAAGCAAGATGTAGCCTAAAGCGTGACTCATTTCCAGAATTACACAGTCATCTGCTGCCACAATTATGTGTAGTCAGATGTCGCTGTGGTCCCAGTTCTTTGAATCTCGACATCTTTTTAGTAATTTTGATTAGCTCCAATGTGCTGCAGGTCATGTACAGTGAAAACAGCTGATATGTGTGAAATGAAAGAAAAAAAAAAACTTTTATTTCCAGTTTAAAATATTAGTTAAAGTGCATTTAATTCGGTCAAAAACTTGTTCTGATTCCTAAAATTCATACATTATTTTGTGTGTATCTTTTCCAGGTACACCAGTGAGTGACACTGTGTGTAAACCTTGTCCAGCTGGTCATTTCTCCACCAGCGACTCCTCCACCCAGCCATGCCAGCCACACAGAAACTGCTCGGCTTCAGGTTTGAAGACATTGAGATGGGGCACATCCACTTCAGACAGCGTCTGCAGCATCCAGGACAGGACTGCAACACTGGACTGCTCTCAGCATCACACTTTGTGTGGCAGCGGTGAGACACTTTGTGATACAAAAAAACTGCAGTACGGTTCTCTCTCACTAATAAGAAATGCATGGGAGGCTTTAGGACTAATGCTGGCTAGAATAAGGGTTGAGTTTGTTTGTGTCAGTATACACAGCAAACCTCAATTGTCAACAAGCTAAAATCAGCCAGAGCTGAACTATTTTGGACGTGGTCATATTCATTCCTAAAGGCAGGGGATTTCCTCGGTCAGGTTCGTTGTCCAGATTCCATTCTTTTTCAAATTTTTGCTTGTTTGAAAACCAACACAAGACAGAGACAACAGAGCAAAGAGTTGAATGGGATGTTTATGGCTCTCCTGTCAAAATGACCCATGATGGATCAATTACTCATTTAATTGTCACATCCTCAAACTACAATAACAGAGGAAACTGAGTCAAGCACAAGATGAGCCGCTTCGTCTTTGTTGCTCAGACTTTAACTACAACAGATGCTGACAATTAATTTGAAATGAAAAGCCTCAAATATGATGCTAAATTCCCAGAGCCTGAGAAACCACAGTCAGTGAGGAACACACACATGCGGACACACAGATCTTGGCACACTAATGCATGCCGCATACCACACCGTGAAGAAAACACACAGAGCTGTTAGCCCTCAGGAAAGGTTATGATCTCCTCAAGGGTTCATGTACAATGTGTCTTCATGGTGACTACATGACCGCAGATATTCTGCAGCAGATCCTGGAACAGTTTAGCAGATTTTTTAACAAGAAATTTAAAATTGAAAACAGTTGGGATTCTTGAAATTGCTATGTGATTTGGAGAAACCGCCAGGGAGGGAATGTCAATTACAGAGCAAGTCACACTTACTGTATATCATCCAGACATCAGAGAAACAAGCCTTATATCCTCTTCCCATTTAAATAAATCATTCTGTTCTGACATGTATTTCACTAAACGTTCTCTTAATTTCCCAGTGTTTCTCATGTTCTGCAAGTCAATAGAAAACATTTTTACACACACATGAATACAGAAATGCTTCGTCATCGTATGAAAGTTGCATTTTCATGTTCTCGGTTTCGTGTCATTTTTTTGGGCTGTTCTCAATATATGAGTTGTAATTGGTTTTGATTACCAGCAGTAAGAGCAGGTCGGTGTCAGGTTTCCCTAATTTAAAAGCCTGCACTTCTCAAAAATGCTTTTGCCTCATTGCCCTGAGAACTTCAGCCTGCGAAAAAATGTGACGCATGTGATGATGAAACTGTGTAGGCATATGTGTGGTGCAGCAGCACATTTTAGCACAGCTCAAATTTTTCCTTCAGTTCAGCTCTATTGCTGCTTTTTTCCAGGGCAACAAGGACAGGTTCAGTTTGGTTTTGCTGTGTGTACTGATGTCAGCGGGGCCCTGAATCATCAATGAGGATCAGAAAGAGGAAATCCTTGTTTCGGCTGTGGTCAAATTACAAGCAGGCAGTCACAAACACCAGGCCATCCATGTAGTCAGAATCTGACTTAAACACAACCTGTGTATCTTCAGTGAAACCTAGAATAAGTCACATTTTGATAGATTTGTTCACTGGTCCAATTGCGTACTGTGCTGCAACCTTCTGCTGCATCGTACACTAGATTAAGGATTAAAGTGACATGAACAAATGTTAAAATTTCCCCAACTATTCTTATGTACAAGTCAGACAATTCAATTGAAACGATGTGGTTTGCTGTACAGAAATCAATGTGACCACAAGTGACAGAAAATTGGACAGGGGTAAATGCTAAAACTGGAGTGCAAATGTCATTACATCAGTAAAATAAGTTGTTTTTACCACCATAGAGCAAACACGTGTACCTCCTGCCGCCTAAAGCTAACGCTGAATGAGAACCATTTCTGCAACACAGAGGGGAATATTTTAATATCTTTGATTGTGAGGATCTTCTCCTGATGTCAAACACACGATAAAGTTAATCAGGTCATTTTAGAACTGTATAAACACAGATTATGAATTATGACGTGATGAATTTTATTTAGTATAAGCAACATATTTCATTTGAAAGAAAAAAATATGTTATTTCTTCTTGTTTTAAGCTGACAGATGTCCAGTAACTGTTCCCACTTGTTTCAGCATGTTCTTTCCGGGAAGATCAACACTGTCAATCCTTGTTGCATGTTGTAATATAAAATGTTTTAAACCCACTCTCCCTTTCTGTCTTTCTCTTACAATGCATTACAGACGTGACTCTGTGTGAGGAGGCAGTCTACGAGTCACTCTCCTCACTGAAACTGTCCTCGGTGCCCCTGGAGCGGCTGTTGGAGAGTCTTCCAGGGCAGAGGGTCGATCACAAGAGCCTGGAGAGGCTGAAGAAGACTTGCTCTCCCCAGCAGCAGGTCCTCCAGCTGCTGCGACTGTGGAGAGAGCAGAATAAAGACCAGGACAAGATGTACGACATCATACAAGGTATGCACACAATCTGCACTTTGGTTTTGGCCATTTTGCAGTCAATTCCTGCATTTGTGCATTGATGTTCGTATCTTGTCCATGCAGGTGTGAACCACTGTGAGAGGAAAGTCTCTCGCTGCAACAGTCTAAAAAACCTGACTCTAGATGACCTGCTGACGATCACCAACAGCCTGCCAGGGGTCAAAGTTAGGCAGGAGGATGTCCAGGCTGTGATCTCTACCTGCCTGCCCAAGCAGTACATCCTGCAGCTTCTTCACCTCTGGAAGACAGCAAACTATGACCTGGATCTAGCCAAAGGTCTGTCTCACAGTCTGAGGGTGATGCGCAGCCAGGGGGCACCACGCCATCTGCTGAGAGGCCTGAAGAAGATCAGCCGCATCATAGGGACCACCTCTGCACACAAGATGTATGAGAAGATGTTTGTCAGTATGCTTCAGGATGAGTCGTGTTTTAAGGCTCTTAAGACATTAAATGAATAGGGCACTGGGTGCTAACAGGAATACATACCATCTAAAGAATAAACAGACACTAATGCATTGTCACACAAACATAAAATGATACACTTAATGAGCTGTATGTGAAAAAGTAACAGACATGGGTCAAATGACAATGGCAGGTCTTTAAGGGTGTTTTCAACCCTGTAGTTTGGTTCATGTGGTCCGAATCAGTGGATTAGGGCGTACACACACTTTGCCCAGTTGCCCTGTACCATTCTGAAGCACGATTGTCCCCCCTCCCCTTTCCCCTGCTGGCCTGCACTCATATTTCTCCAGTCTAACTGCGCCTGAGCATGCTTGATCTACGGAATGCGATCCATATTTTCAAATATTGAACCGTCATTTTTTTCATTGTTCAATTGTTCTCTGGATCTAAAGACAGTCACAGATTTTTTTCATCACTCTTTCTCGGTACGTTGTATGCTGCTGTCTGCCTGAATTTAAGGTGAATCCTCCGCAAAGAGTCACAGCAATGTCGGCGCTCCGTGCCTGTGCTCATGTATGTGCATCCGTACCATGCTGAAGCCCACCTCTCCCACCATGCTTGGGCTGACAGTGTGCTGTGCTTTAGCACAGTAAGGAACGCTCACACTAGTCAAATAAACTGGACTTTGGGGGTCAAACATGCTTAGGCATGGTACAGATTGTCGACTGTGAGTGTGCCCATTTCTACTCATTTGCCCTTTGTTTCATTTTGGTTTCGCACGGCAAAATTTCAAGCAAACCAAAATGCATCTACAAAAGTCATGTGGGAGCTGTCATTCCATTCACTGGTCAGAAATCACATCAGTCAAATCACCTCTCCTTTAGCTGTTAAACATGTAATTTCAACACTTTATGATTTGTATGCATTTTTTCTAGCTGTTAGGCGATATCGTCTGCACAAAAATCAAGAAGGCAATGTATTTCGTCGCCTAGGTCAACCCCCGATTCATGTTTGTGTCAAGACAAACTGCTAGCTGTTTGTTTACAAAGTCATCAACAGTCCATAATGCACAGAGCAGCTGGCTATGGGGGCTGGTTTAGTCCAAAAATTCTTCTGAAGTTGAGGCAGATCAAGATCAGTTTACATTCATACCACAGATGAAATATACCCGTTTGTTTGTAACCGGACTAAAATGACCTCTTCATACAGGTCTAGATCCAGTTGTCTTGGTCCGTGCTCGAGTTCATTTACTGTGTTCACACCTACCCAAACAACCACACCAAGGGAAGTTTGATTCAACCAAACTAAAGAAGGCAGATGTTAAAACACCTTAAGATATCAACACATGATATCAAGCTATGTATTAAGTGCCCAAAGGTATTTTTATAAAACTGTAACAAAAATGCAGGAAGATAAGTTCTTTTTTGCCGCTGTAATTTTCTGAACCAGCTTTGATTTTTTTTATATAAAAATAAGGATGTTTTCATTATATGAGGAAACAAGGGATGCTAATAAATTCACCTTCCATCTACAGTATCTGTCTACAGAGATTCATCTAATACGCCTTAAAGGAATTTCTAAAACACTATCACACATCTGTGTACTCCAGGCATACTCACATAAAAAAAAATATATATAAAAAATGTTTTCTGGGAACTTTTTGACCAGAGTCTGTGAAAAATGAAAAATTATTTAAGATGTAAATAGCACACTATTTTATGGAAGCTGGCAGATTTTGTGTTTTTATTATTATTGCTTTCTCCCTGATTGAGAGAAAGGATTTGGTTTCATAATGAAATACATGTATTTTCTACAGTTTTCCTTTGTTTGTTGGTTTGTATTGGACTGCTGGCAAGTAAAGCTAATCTGATTTGAAAAAAAATTGTCAGCTAAATGAATGTACAAAGGAGTGCAATGTGTTTTCTATTTAAAAACATAATTTTACTTTCAGAATATGTAAGGGCTTGTCGTTTTTACTTTATCAAAAAATACTGGATTCCAAATGCTGCAAGTTCATGAAGTGATGTTTGTTTGTTTTTATATTTTGTTTTACCAGTTTTATATTATTAGATGTACGATCTTTATTGTATATATGCCTGACTGGTCCTCTTTAAGCTTGTGTAACTTTGTGAACACTAATGTCAAGTGATCTGATTAAAATCAGTTTGTAAAAAATGTGCTGTTTCCTTACAAAAAAGTCCCTGCCAGACAGAACAGATTAACGGAGGACTTCTGCTGTGATTCAAAAACTCACAAGTCTTTCATGTTTAAAACATTGGCCAGTAGGAAACTGGCTGACTTTCACTTGTCTTTCGCCAGAACAGATAAATTTTGGTCCACTCAACGTAACACTTCCACTTGAAAACACGGCCTAAGAAAAAGACAGTTTTCAGATTTAAAGAGCTTATTTCTCAGATGTCTGGGTTTATTATATACCTTTAATGTCATAACTACAGAGTTAGAGAACATAAAGAAGTAGGATATATTTAGATTGTGATTTTGATATGAGTTTTATGTTGTGTGGAAAATTAATTGACAAAATGTTTCATGGATAAAATAATCAGTGACATCACATCCTGAAGATACTTGAACAATGATGCACAAAACAAAAAACAAAACAAAACAAAAACAGCCAAAATAGCAAGAAAACTTACACAACCTGTGTAACCTCTGTCTCTCACTGTAATTTCTACACCATTTGAATGTATTGGTGTTGACATAGTTGGCCTGGTAGTCTCTTGAGAGAGGCCAAAGCTGAACAAGTCCTATAGCTGTGTTGAGATTTTCCAGCCAGGTAAGCAATCCTTATGATGTCATAGCTAATCAGTGACCCTATTTCATAATCCGTACACTCTTCCAAGTCTATCAACTCTTCCATATTAAGAGAGAAAGAACCACTGATTACCACATTCATTCAGATAAAATCCTCTTGTACGTGTCTCAGAAATAGCCAAGAATAGGGACAATAGGGTGTTGGAGGAGGCTTACCCACCCAAAGGTATACCCATCGTCTCTTTTGTGATGAAGATGTGTGATCACATGATAAAAATCACCTTGGATGGTGAGTATTTGATGAAATCCCAGACATGGGAATGAACTGGTTTGACCAAGATTGAGGTTTCCGTTGTTACAGGGAATAGTCTTTTTAATGTTCCATAACTGTCTGTGTTGTTAATATGTTTTGGTTAGGACAATTAGAATAATGAGTTAAGAGGTTGTTTGTTGTTTATATGAAGAAATGTTATTTAATTGTCCTAATGAATAAAGAACTAACTTTGGTTTGTCTGAAGAAGCTTCCTGTTTGAAAAGTAAAAGGCAGAAGTTCATTGATAAAGCTGAAGTTTTAAGGTCTTTCTTCATTTTTTGTCTCTTTTTGTGACTGATTGTTTGCATTATGTTCCTCTGAAAAGTTTTCCTGTTTATTTATTCATTTTTGTATTAATGTAGTTTTCATAAGCTCACCAAAAACAGCCCAAACTGCTATTTTCTGTTATGCAGTCCTCACAAGTAAAGTACCGAGCAGACACAGAATGGCAAACAAACAGTTCTGCCAAATTTTCGATATTTGACAAATTTATACCATCTCACAGTGTATATCAACATGTCACCCAGCCTTATTTCTATCCCCATTTGACCTTTCTTACTGCCTTGCTAAGCCACTCTGCCTTCCACTGGTGCAACATATCAGTGTGTCATCCATTTGAACATGACTAATACGAATCCTCCCATGGTTATATGACTGACATGTGAAAAAGATGTGTTATGGTATTTATAACAGGTAAAAGCCTTGAACTGTAACCCTGTGAGGTTAAATAGATTATGGTCAGATTCAAATTTGTGATGAATGAGGTTAAATTAAAGTAAAGATTCAAGTAAAGATTTAACAGTATTCCATCCATCATGTCAAGTCTAATCTCCTGCATGGAAAAGGAAAGAAAGAGCTAACAAGCCAATTTTATGTCATGAATTTATGGGCCAAATTCATGACATAAAATTGGCCAGAAACCTCTCCAGGGGAAACTTCCCATCCTGGATGATCACACTGTCTTCTGGATCTGAAAAACATCTTTTCCCACATAATACATTTCATCATGAGACAGAGTCATCCTGAGGCATATCAATGGGATTTTGACCAGGGGTGGATTGGCCATTTGGCATATGGGGCACTGTCCCGGTGGGCCAATGCCCAATGTGGGCCAGTCTCTGAAGATGACTTTGAATTTTTGTACTGCACTTTGGATTTTTGGTACAGAAAACCCCCCTTTCCATTCTATTATGCATGTATAGCTGTCAGTTTTGGTCCTTGTGTTCTCAACTCTGTGCTTTATTCGTTAGCTGTGATCGAGAAATACAACTCTCCTTTAATGCACAATTAAGAGGGCTGCAAGAATGGTGTACCTGAAGGTGGTATCAACCGATCATGTAGTGGGCCGGTCTGGGCCAAAAATGCCAGGGCTGATTTTTTGTCCCAGTCCACCCCTGATTTTGAGCTGAGATTGACTCACCACAGTTCATATGCCTACATTAAGTCAGCAGAGGAAGCACCTCAGATAACAGTGAACATTTTAGGACTTGGTAGAAAAATTCAGTCCCAACCAAAATGTATTAAAATTCAAATGTAATATTCCAAACATTGGGGTCAAATATTTTCTGTTCTTAATCTCATTTTACTCACTAAATCTCTTGATATTTCTTATTTTGACTAAACGATATGTAATATTCCCTCATTAAAATGTCTAAAATGTTTGCCGCTTAAAAATCAAATAAACAAATCTCATGATCCCATAGTATAACACAACCTCTCAAACTACACATCAGTTGTGATTGTTTTAACTGGGAGACCTCTAGCAGCAGACATTAAATATTGTGCATTTCAATAATAATGTATAGATATTTTTCAACAGTGAATTGCATTCAAGCAAAGTTGCTTTGTGTTGAAAATGGAAGTTTGGCTCATTTTTTGAGATAGGGAAGATGGTTTTGCGGGGAAAAAAATATTTTTAAACTCAATGCATTACTTGTTACTAGTGTAAAAATTTTCCTTCAGGCATCTCTACTGAAACATTTCAAACAACATAACAATTTTATTTTTATTTCCCCAAGCATTTTTCGGCTTAGAATTCACTTTTTTTTAACTTTCCGTATTTGAAGCATAATAATGTTAGTTAGAAGGTCAATTTAATCGCTTTTCTTTACATTAAACCACATCAGCACAGGTATTATACAACATTCAGTGAGATGCAGTTGGAAAGTCTAAAAAACTTGTACGTAGGCTCTTGAATAAAAAAAAGCACCAACAGTTCTCAGAAATCTCTTTAACCAGTTCTTACATAAAAAGATCATGACGACCCCAAAACTTAAAAAGGTTAAAGCCAAGGCGAGATTCTCTGACTCAAAATGACAAATGTCTGTTGTCTTATTCATAAAAACACACCCCATTATATTTGCAGCATGTTCTCAAATTCAGTAGAAACGGAGGTGAGCGTCATAGAGATGCTGTACATGTATGACTCATTGCAGGAACATGATTAATTTCACTTTGCTTAATCAGCACCTTCATATACTACTATACATATTTTTTAAGTGACTCAGTCTTTCGGAGGAAAAAAAGCTGACTTATGAACACATACTATAAGCTGTTTCAACAAAACGGAAAATCATCAAAAAACTGTATGGTTCATCACTCACTGTGATGATGATGGTGACCTGCTTGTGCAAATGACAGTAAAGAGAGGAAGCACAAAAACTCTGCAGTGACTTAAGGTAATAAATTTAAGAGTTTCAAAACCTGTGACTCATGAGCTGTAATTTACTACAGTTGCATTCTTAATTTCTCTAGACATATACAGATTTAACGCAGCTAAACTGCTTCACAATTAAATAGAATAGGGAGTAAGGGTGGACTTTTTTCTATTATCCTATTTTTTAGCCTACTATTTAAAATTGTTAGAACTTTCACAATTGAAATTATGATGAAGAAAACACAAAAAGGGACATGTCGGCAAATTGACGACACATTTTTAATAAAAAAAATTAATTTATTCTCTTTTTGCTTGACGGTACTTTATAGAGAGGGGCAGAAAACACTGAGACAGAGAGCAGTTACATAGTTTGCATGTTAGATGCATGGGCCATCACCACATTTGGTTGTCAAAATTGATAAGCTGTTAATAAATTCCAGGAAACGAGAAGCTGGTTTTGTGGACTGGAAATATCAGTTTCACCTAACAGAGAAAAGAGATGCCTGATCATGCATGAATTTCACTGAACTGGGCCTGACCAAAAAATAAATTTATCATTATATCACCTTAATTTCAGTGTCATGTCAAAATTATCTAATTCTATATTCGAACTCTACAATCCACATGAAAGTAGTTGACCTTTAAATGTGGTTTTTGACTGTCCCAACGCCTACGCAGATAAACTTCCTTTTTGACAGTATAAATATGAGACTCATCCTACTGTCAAAGCCCAGAGGTGACAACATGAAGACCATCAGCATGGTGAGTATTCTTCATGATCTAACTATACTCTTCTTCCTTTGTTTTCAACAATATTCATCAAGGTTATAAGATAACAGAAGCCAGGGTAGAGACAGACATCATGATTAATGATGCTCAGGAGAATGTTTAAGGAAAGTAAGAGATAATTAGTCAAATTCTCATCACATTTATGAATGAATTCAAGATTTTAAACATTTTTTTAAATGTATGTATGTTCCCAAGAGATCAAACTGGATCTAAGAGAAATAAAAAGTTATGATAAAAAAGTTTAGAAACTGAAAAAAACCCTGAAAATACATGCGAATTGAGAAATAGTTACTGCATTTTTTTTTAAATTATAAATTGCTTAAGTGCACAAATGGAAAACAAACTTAATACTCTTAATATGGACTTTATTGCAGTTCTACAACTTAGGCCTATGCCATAAATAAATAAATAAAAATTATCTGTGTTAGACTTTTTTGTAAGCAGCTCTGATGTAGACTCCCCTTTGACTTGAAATTCACATGAGGTGTGCAACAGAAATATTTAGGTCTCTAGTGGACACTGATCTGTCATTGTCAGAGGTATAGTAAATGAAACAAGTCAATATTCCTTTGAGGAATAAACGGTTTCCTTAGAAAAAAAGCAAACAGTTAACATTTTGTTTTAACTCTGGCAGTTAAAGTACCAAAATACAGATGAAATGCAACTGTTGCACCAGTGTGGCGGATTTGTTGTCTGCTATCTGAAAACAGTGGCAGCATCAACTGAGACAGGAAAGTTGCTTTCATATACTGTCTGCTGCCAGGAGAAAAGTAGGCTTCTGAATAATGATTTTGCATAAAAGTCACATTACAATCAATTACTTCTATTTATTGCATTACATTGTTATTCATCCAAAAATGTGTTGAAAGACTCATGCTGAGGTCTGGGTATCAGTAGGCTTAATCATCTTTTGTCTTTAATATCACTCTCTTATTACTCTAATAATCCTCTTTTTCACCATCATGTTGTGATTTTATTGTGTACAATTTTAGGAAAGAGTGCATTAGTTGGTCAGTTGCAGTACTGAGCCACCATAGTTAAAGCCCATTCAATAAGCTGTAGTAATTTAAGGTAGTAGATGTAATTGCACAGTTTAAAAACTCAGAAAACTGACCATCGTCTTCTCTTCAGCCTTTCTTGCCGGCCCTCCTCATGTTCTCCGGTGTCCTCTGTGGTACCTCGGCGGTGGAATCCGTTCCCACCTATGAACGCCAAGACCCATTCAACGGGGGAACCCTCATCTGCAACAAGTGTCCACCCGGCACGCACATGTCCGCGCACTGCACAGCCACGACGCCCACCGTATGCGAGCCGTGCCAGAGCGAACACTTCACCGAGCTGTGGAACTACTTGCCCAGGTGTCTGTACTGCAACAACTTCTGCTATGACAACCAGGAGGTGGAGAAGGAGTGCTCAGCGGACAGCAACAGGGTGTGCCGTTGCAAAGAGGGATTTTACAAGACCGGTGACTTCTGTATGAGACACACTGAGTGCGGGCCCGGACACGGTGTTAAAACGAACGGTAGGCCTGTTTATCAGTGAAAAGTGCCTTTATACATTTACATCTTAAGCTTCAAAGAAAGTCATAACCAGTGCATCGAACAATGTTTTGCAAAAGCAGTAGCACTTGGAAATTTAAATAAGACAATAAACGCATGGGATTAGCCCATGCGCAAGCCCCTGGGCTCAACGGAGCCACAACGGTTTCTTTTTTCTTTCTTCCTTTTTTAGAAACAATGTAATGACACTGTATGTATTTCTGTTTCCAACAGGTACGTCAGAAATGAACACAGTATGTGAAAAGTGTGCCGAAGGGTTCTTTTCTAGCTCAACTTCTGCGCAGGAAGCTTGCGTAAATCACCAAGAATGCGCCAGCGGAGAGATTGCGCTCCTCCCCGGCTCAGTTCACAGCGACACGGTGTGTGGCACCTGCCAGGATCTTGCCAATGGAGGTGTGTAGACTGTGCAATTGTTTTTTTTAAATTAATTTTAACTGCCTAACAGTGAATTAAGACATTTTAATTATGACCGTCTGACAATGTAGGCAACAATAAAGTCCAGATTTGAACGGGAATGTAACTTTCCTTTGTCAGGTGAGACGTACAGAGCATTTCTCTCAGGATTCTTCAGTATGCACAGGATGCGCGTGACAAAAATGAAGCGGTTTGTTTCCAGGTGAGCCAACACACTCTCAATCCCTCTTTTCGCTCGCTTTTTCGGCCTATTTTCAGCTATTTCTACCCTGCCTTATCCACTTGATACGTCGATGCCGATAAACCATCATCTCTCTCTCTCACAGGTTTGTCCATAAGTCAGGAACGCAGAGGCGCATCAGGGGCGCGCCTGTACCCAGACAGAGAGGTCCTCTCCTGGATCAAATCAGAGCCTGGCTGGCCGAGGCCACCGAAGAGCAGCTGAGTGAAGTGCCAAAGATGCTGAGGGATGTGCAGCTCAACGCTATGGAAGAAAAACTAGAAAATAGATTTAAAGAGATTATGCAGCAGTCTTCAAACTGTACCCTGGCTTTATACTGACGTCGCAGGCTACTGTGAAACACCGAGAGTGATAGCCTCCAGTATAAAACAACATATAGCCTACCTCTTTCTTTTATTGGACATTTTTGCCTGTTTCAGAACCAGTGTTTTGACAGAAGGCTGCTATGAAGAAGATGTTGAAAAATAGAAAAATACATGACTAACTTAATTTGAGAGAAACTCTGTAGACATGCAAATAGTTGTGGAATTGCTTACATGGAAACTTATGTTTGATGTGAAATTTTAATAAAACTTAGGTAAATGTTATCATAAAAATGTATGATGTTCTCTGAAATTGTGTGATATCAAACGCAAAACTTTTTCTTTGTCTCTGCGGCAGCTGAACAACGTAGCCTTCATGTTGTAAAATGAGATTGTTGTAACCTTCGAGAAAACCATTGTGGCAGCCTGAAGGGTGTAATTTAACCAAATCACCACAAGGTGTCGCAATCTTCTTTTAATGTTTTTTTTGTCACTGAAGAATAAAGCATTTAAAAAAATTAGGCCTACTAGCATTTTTCAAACCACAGAAACAGTAAAGTGACTCTATCAATCTATCTAGTTCACGATTTAAGAAGTTGTAGAGTGTTTTGGATATACAGGCCTTACGCTGTCATAGGCATACTGTCCCAGTTTAACGTTGTGGTAACACTTAGACCATTCCAGGGGGAAAAAGTATTTAACATAGGCCGACTTTGTAGGCCTGCTACTCCTTCCAATTATTGTTTTTGTGACGGGCCTATTCCGTGCGTTTGTGAGGGGACTTTTTAAAATATCCCACTGCAATGCACAGTCCATCACCGTCGTTTCTACGGCTGCAGTTGTACACTCATGTATTTTCATCTATTTTTTATTTGGGGGAAAAACAAACAAAACAAAAAACAAAGAAAAAAAACGGAGACATTTTCTGTAACATTCCCATAATGTCCCCACAGTGATTTTAGAGTGAATAGTCTGGCGTGATTTCATAGAAACCTTCTCATTACAGCAGCAGCCTGTATTAATCTCCTGTTTTACGGCTGGTTTATCCGTTGGGAGTACTTCCCCCTCCTGCGCCGCAGTACAGGCACAGGATTGGGACCCCGTGGGAACCTTTCAAGGACCGCTAGAGGTCCCTGGTGCCCAGCTTGGGACCCGCTCGTACAGCCTGCTCATTAATATCGGTCTGACACCACCACTCACGCCCCTCCTGCCACGCCACACCGCCCCGGCATCGCATCGGCTCCCTGGCTGTCGCATCACCGTGCGGGGAGGGGCCCCGGTTTCCACTATTGGCTGCTACTGTATTACCGACAGCTTTACGGTGGAGCCACGGCCACAGTGAGATGTGTGTGAGCGGTAGTCTTTTCATGCTCCTGAGGCGCAGAATCTGCGCGGTTTCAAAATGAGTTTGCGGAGCCTTTAGCGTCCCCCCCCTCATATTCTATCTTGAGCGATCAACCTTTGAACCTTTTGAAACCGTGAAGAGATGCGTGCGGAAACACGCGGATACATTGTCCGGACACCGCGAGAGGAGGAGAGGAGCATGTAACCGGGAGAAACGCACCGGCGGCGGCACCACCTGACACTTCTCGCGCGCGCGCTCCCTGTTTCCTCGTATTTGGATGCTTCTTGACGTGTTGACTGAACTCTCCTCGTCATTGTGGATATAACCATCAGCAAAATGAGCGAAGAAGTATCAGAGGTCCCCAAAGAGCTTCTGGGTAAGAACAGTCACGGATCATTTGTAGCCATGTGTCCAGACCGGAACAATCACGGATACTGTCTCTATCATATGCCTAACTAACTGTGTGCACGCGCTCCTGAGTAAAGATTGTAGTGACCTTTTTGAACCGATAGCCTACAATAAAACATCTAGTACACAGATCTACTTATTGCACCACAGACACAATAGTAATGATATCTCCTGCATATCTCCTCACAGGGGCAGTTTGATAAGTAGTAGACCAGGCCTACCCCTCTCTAAATGATAAAATCAAGATTACTAAAATATTTCCTAAATCTAATCCAGTCAAAACCAGGCATGCCTTTAAGAGTATAAACTGCATGACACTGTGAATGCTTAGCTGCAGTGAAGCTTGAAGCTGTGTATACAGGAACCACTGCTGTTGTTGATAAAGGTGCTTCCACTGCAAATGTAATGTGGACTGCAGTCTATATTTGGAAGAAAAGCCGAATAGTTTAGATGTGATCAGCCTGTCATCCCCTCTGCACATAACTTGCAGGGTTATTTTGCTCACAGTGACCCCGGTCCACTTTCACATCTCTCACCTGGAGTTTTAACATAGCTGGTAGCCTCACTCGGCCTGTCCTTTTCACTGAAGTTCATCAAGTTTCTTGTGAATTGTTTGTACTGATTGTGGACGAACCTTAGAATCCCTGCAGGCTGTTTAGCTCAGGCTCGGGGTCTCTTTGTTTGGCAGAGTAGCTCAGTTTTTAACACCCCACTGCAATGTTGGGCAAGCGCAAGCTCTTTCTCTCCGTCTCTTGTGGACACAGACAAGCTGACAATGTACATTTGGCTCCCCTTGCTTCTTAAAAAGACTTGAAGTGCATACCGTTGATGAGGTCTGAAAGGAAATGCTCAGTCATGTCGTGGTCAGACATGAATTCATTCCCTGAGTCACAGGATTTTTCAGCCAGTCAATGGCTTATTTTACTCTCCCAAAGTATCTGTGGTCCCAATTATATCCCTGTGCCTTCACACAACTAATCATATGGTTGTTTTTTGTGTTATTCGGCTAGTTAGAGCCAGAATCAACAGAAGTTTTTTTAGTTTGAAACAAGATTTTAAGCCCCTAATGGTAATGTTGCATAATATCTTTTTGTTTCCCTTTAAGTAATTTTAATATGGCTAAAATCCTCTGACAGCCTTACAGTGTTTACAGTGATGGAAACATTAAACCTGAGACTTTTTCCCCCAACTTTCCATTAATTGGACAAATTCTTAAGATGTCTTGTTCAACATTTTACACAGCTTTCACCAAAATTTAGACTGACATATTTAGTAAATTGGACATCCTGGCATCTGAACTAGTTTTTACTAGTTTTTAAAATGATTAACCCACC
Source organism: Naso thynnoides (assembly GCA_029783665.1). Taxonomy (NCBI): domain Eukaryota; kingdom Metazoa; phylum Chordata; class Actinopteri; order Acanthuriformes; family Acanthuridae; genus Naso; species Naso thynnoides. The sequence goes on from JAQLOL010000025.1 coordinate 23,925,900, forward strand.
ATTTGTGCAGAAATTGCTTGTTTTTTATACAGGTCCCCAGGAAATAACTATGGATGAGAACATTTTTTTTGTGCGCATAAACCATCCAGGCAATCAAGAAATCTAGGAAATGTAACAACAGTTCTTTCAGTTTCTACAATACATATTTTAATTGTGAATATCTTATGGTCCAGTGTCTAAACAAGCTTAAAATCAACAGGTTTTCCATCTTCATTCCCTCTCTTCGAGAATGTTCCTTATTCCTGCTGACTAATTTGCTCAACAATGCTCACTTAACACAAGGAATTTGGCTGGTCATGGTGTTATTGTCATGTGTTGTTGTCTGGATGAGTATAACCAGCCATTGTTGGAAACATTTTCTACTGTGGGTGATTCAGCATCATACAAAATCACTATTGGCACATATGAACTTCACCATGAGACTGCAGATGGAAACCACAAAAACAAAATATATATTTTCACTACTGAGTTTGCTCTTTTGTAGTCAGAAGAATATCTGACCTCTTCCATCATTTTGGATTTGTTGGTAATGACCGGTGTAGGATAAGCAAAAAATAAATGAATAAACAAATAAATAAAATAAAATAAAAGTTCCTTTTCAGACATGTTGTAAAGTGTGTAACAATGCTTTACCATGACTAAGTTATGGATCATTTTGATTAATTAAAATATGTTCCACATGGTTTTTAAAAACAACAAAACAAAACAAAACTGAAAAGGGGTTGAAGACACAGTGAGTCTTTTCTCCCTCATTGAGAAATTCTGGGTCTGTCAGTCACAGGCCTCATACTGTACCCACTACTGCTGCTTGCGCTAGATTAACTGGTGAAAGCGCAGTGCCCATCAAGATGGCTAATGTTGGCAAAGAGGAAATCTTTGAGAGATCTAGCCAAACATGTTCGAGCCTCAGTCAGACCCGGACTCAGGTGAGGAATCTGTTTTGCAGCAAAATCTGTGTCCAGCAGATATATCAGCATGGTGAGTGTAGTTAGCATTTTTTAAAGTGTAAATGTTGCTTGTTAGCATGTTTGCTTGCAACAGGCAGTGGCTTGCCTGGGATACGGCCAAATCACAGATTTTAGGGGAGCGTATGGACATTGTCCTCTTCAGTGGTGTAATATGAAAACACCTCTCTTGTGACAAACTTTGCACATGTGCAAGTCAGTATAGTGTCGATCCCACATTTTAGGGGACAGCAACATAAGAAAAGACATCATTGAGTGGAGGGGGCACAACTCAGCTTTCGAGGAACTACTATGGATCATTAAAGTACTCACATTCAGATTCAGTTGAGGCAAAGAACAGGGCAAAGCACACCTGATAATCTTGATCTTCATCAGTATGATGCTGTGTGTACCAGTCACTAAACTTGCTCAGAATACAAAACAAGCAGATGTTATCTGTCATTAAATAGAGTGCCTAAGTCTCTCTCTTCTACTTCTGGTCCATGAGACTTTTTTTCGGAAAAAATATGAACTGTAGTCTATGGAAAGAGACAGTTAATGTTTTGATCCTGTTTAAATTGTACTGCTAATCTCACATATGATGTTTGTCAATGTAAAATTTAATTTTGCAAGTTTATCTCACAACCGCTAAAGTATAAGATTTGAAAATCCATATTTAGACAGATTACACACCTGATGGTCGTGTGACGTCTTAACAACGATCTCAGAACCGATTAACTTTATGCTTGCTTAGCAGCAGCTCTCAACATGCCTGTGCTTGTAATGATTTTTACCTTTTTTAAATACATTTTTCCCTGTTCTGAAAGAACCAAAGTAATTGTACTAAAGTTACAGCCATGTTAGTGTTGGTGACGTATACTGTGAAAGTGGAGAGACGTAGTTCACTGAGCAGTCTCACAAAAACTAAGTGGTACTTAACTATCTTCAAAACAAACTGTGACTTTGCTGATCTGTAAAGTTATGTTTCAAAACATTAAACATTAAATTTGAGAATGAGGGCGCAATTTAATGAAAGCTTGAAAATGAAATTTAATGAAAAATAATTTGCCTCTGTCCATTGACTACTGTACAAATTTTTCCCAATTAAGGGTCCCATGGGGTCCTTAGAAGGGGGGTGACTTAGCCGCTCTATGCCAGAAGTTAGAAATTCTTGTTTTACCAAAGTTTTTCAATTTGTTCTTGATTACTTTGAATACATACAGATGTGTTAATAGATGAGACTAAATAAAATAATTTATAATATACTTGTTTTTCATAAAAAAAATAAATTGATCTTTGTGGTCAATATTCACCTCTATTTATTTATATTTGATATTATTTCCTTTAATCACATCTGATGTTATTTCTATGATCTAACACATGCTCACATTGTTAACGCAGAGCGAGAGCCAAATACCACAGGCCTAATCTGTGACATCATCAACAAAACCTGGAGTGACCAAAGGTCAATAATTTGTAACTTTATGGGCTCATAAATAGCTTTTTGAGCTTTTACAAGGCCATAGGTCTGTCACTTTTCACGCCTCCTACACGAGTCCCCACTGGTATTCATCCTAGTGTGACCAAGAGCACATGCCTTAACTGCCTAATATGAACCATAGGCAGCTGGCTTGTAAAATTTCCACCCCGTCACAGTTCCTATGAATGAGCAGAAAAACTGAATCTGTCGAAAAAATGATATGAGAGTCTGACGGGAGCTTTTCCTGTCCAGATCCAAAAACTGCTCAGTCTCATTAAAACATACAAGGTTTCATTTTGTGTAAAAACCCACAGGAGACATCTCTGTTACTTATTGGATGTGTAAGGCTCTGGTTTCAGAAATGCTGCAAAAGGAAATGGTAGGCTACAAATTTTCTGGCTGGCTGATGAACCATTTTGCACTTTGCCTAATTATTAGTTTCACTTTGATCTGATGATGGTTTGAGGAAGCCTGTAGGCAAGGATACATGCATGCCAGCACAGATGTACACGCAGAATCCCTCCCCGTCTCAGACACATGTGCACAGACTACATCAGCTGTGTTGTGGGAGGATGAGAAGTGTGGAGAGGCGGCTGACCCAGTTCTACTCTCTAAGCTCGTTTCCTGATATTGAAGACTTCTACAATGCAGGAACAATCAGTCTGAACAACACTCTTTGCATATTAACAAAACTGAATTTCATTAAAGATTTGACTCATTTTTTTAAAGCTTCAGTTTTATTGTGCTACTGTTAATAGGTTTAAATTTGCCCCATAGTTTAGTTTAAGACCAAATACCCTATAAACTAACGACTTCCCATGAGGCTCATTTGCATGCTACTTTGTGTTTAATGCTAATTAGCAATTGTTAGAATGATAACACAACAAACTAAGTTGTGAACATGGTAAACATACACGCTGAAAAAAAAGTTAGCATTATTGTCATGAACATGTTAGCCTGCTATTGTTAGCATTTTGCTCAAACACCACCACTACTGTACAGCCTTATAGCAACTAGCATGATTGTAGACAATTATGCTGTTGTCGGACCACAGTTCGCCCAATGAAATGTAGCCATGTGATGTGACCAAAATCAGGAACAATAGGATGTGGGTTTGTCAATTTCAGGAGCTTGCAGGCTAGCAGCTAACAGCAGTGTGCAGAGTCATTAAAGCGGCCATATTATACTCATTTTCAGGTCTTTATTTTTTAATATCCGGGTTTCCTATAAAGCAGCTAGGCATGATTCACTGCACAGGAAACTCTAGCGATCTTTGGGAGACTCTGCCATGGGGTCTCACCCTCTGTATGTCTTGTATTTTCAGCATTCTCACCTCATGGCCT